>JADLZK010012608.1:0-154763 GCA_015847255.1 Hyparrhenia diplandra | reverse complement strand
TTCTTGCTCATACTACTATTTTTGAACTATCCCCTCATGCTACTTTCCAGTGAAGGATTTATACATGCCTTGCAAAAATTTTTTTCCAATATCTTCTAAAAAAATATTTAGACATATGCAAGTAAGGAGAGGCAGGTTGCTTATTGCCATATCTGATTTCAGCAGAAAAGGCAAGAGTACCGATTCCACATGACAACAAGCAACTAGCAACAAGGAAGGGTTACATGTACAAAAACATGATATATATTGCCGATTGAACGATAGAGCTCAACACTAGGGCTAAAAGGTTTATGACAATTTTGGCCTCCACTACACGATCATACCCCCATGTATCTAGGTCAGAGTTGATTCATCATGAAAATGTCTCTTTGGCAAGCATCTGACCTCCAGCTATACACTTCTTTTTGTTCCAAATTATGATTCCTATCTTTTTAGAGCTACATAGTTTTCACTATACCCGTAAATATACAATATTTTAGATATATATAAACAGGAAAAGTCATGTATCTATAAAAGCAAAAAATGACTTACGGTTTAAAATGGAGGGAGTATTAATTTGTGTATACAATGTTCTAGCCAGTTAACCTACGGCTAACAAAGACAAATTCACCAATAATAATATTTCTTAGATGTGTACTATATGTTCAGCTGATGATCTAAGGCAATTATATTCCCCACTTCAGGATGTTACACAAATACAGATAGGTTAATATTCTATTTATTTGTATATATATAGGGAAACCATATATATGGAGATATGATGCAATGTCAGGATCTTTCCTCCCAGTCACTTCTTTCTATCATCGTGCCGGTTCTTTGGAGTAATAGTTATTCTTTTGATTGTCTATACTAATCGGCCTCCTATTTTGACTTGGGCATATAGGTTTCATCAGACCAGTATGAGCAGCTGAGATTGAAAAGAGATGTCCAGCCACCATATAATCTTGGTCTTCTGACGAGCTGAACACCTGACATCATTTTTCAACTCATGGATGGAGCTCGCTCGAGTGCGATCAACTTGGCTGATGGCAAGCTCTCTATCTACATTATTGGCATGGATGGCAAGGTCTCATATGGAGATATGATGCAATGTCGGCAACCATATATATATTATTACAAAAAAATTATATACATCAATTATTAACTAATATCTATCACAACTAGAACCATATAAGAAAGTATATATATATGAAGTTTTGTGTTATGCCCAACTTGAGAGAAGAAAAAGTTGTGAAACCTAAACTTTTTGTACAAATTTTAAATGCTTATATCTCTTCAAGTTATTAGCCGGCGGCGGCACGGGTTGATGGACTAGTTAGGGAACAATTTAGATTAAATCACATGGTTTAAAAGTTTTCATAGGGCGGACCCCAGGGTATATGCAGGGGTGGGCCAAGCATACCCTGGGGTCCAGCCGCCATTATATTGACCCATAACAGAAATTTTTAATGTAAAAAAGGAAGCCGTCTCCTCGTTCGTATAGCTAAAATCCCAACTAAAGGTTACGGTGTAGATCACTACTTTATCGATCAGAACAACAAATGAGCTAAAATAGTTTAATGTGTGGTCATTAACTTCAATATAATCTAAATTTTAAAACCGTGAGCCCTGTAGCTGTTGTAAACTGAGCCCCCGTAGCATGGTTAGTTACGTACTCATATATAAGCATCTTTCAGTGCCAGTCCTAGATTTTGAGGGTCGTCCTCGCGAACTCGTCGCGATGGCCCTCTAGACTAGAGAAAAAGTTTGTAATATATATAAGTTGATTTACTTATAAAGCGAAAAGCAAAATCAATAATATATTATAAGTGCTATATAAATAGTTAATTTTGATTAAAAAATGAAAAAAGAGAAAAGATACCTAGAGCCCGGCATGAATCGAACAATTGATCGCCCTCATCGGTGATCGCAATTCGCAAGAAGCCAAGAAGAAAAACAAATGGAGATCAAGATGTCGCCCTTGAAGGCGCGGAGCTCGGGCGCTCACTAACTTTCGTTACATGCCCACGCGTGTGCGCTTGCACGCCGTGAACTTCTGAATCCCGATCGAGTGTAAGCGCTTTCGGGTCCTCACTCCGCCTACTTGAGGGCCATGACGGGGGAACCCAAGAAAGAAATCTAGAAATACCGACATTATTTTCTTAGGCCATGTCTTGTAATTAGTTTGCTAATGCCTAATAGACCGTAAGGCATGAGGGTTTGTATACGTGGGTTTGGGCCCCTCTCCGCCCCGCCCTCGGGCCGCCGTCGTCGACAACTTGCCACCCCCATAGGGCCGGCACTGGCATCTTTGATTTAACTTCAGCTAGCAACATATATAGCTAGCTGGGTGTCTTTTTACATATTGTCAATTTTAAAGTATGCATATGCATGTTGTCAAAAAAAAAAAAGGTATGCATATGCATGATGGTAGATCGAGGTGTGGCGCGCACATCATTGCTAAATTAAAATAATAGCACCATTAAATCTTATAAGTGATAAACTTATAAAATATTAATATTTGAAAGTACAATTCATAGTACCTCTTCAGAAAAAAAAAAGAATTAGACAAGAACAATTCATAGTAGTGAATAATCCATCATATCGCCTCTACCTCTCCCTGACTGATTGCAACACGAGCAAAAGCAACAGCACCCAAGAGGAGGGAGGAAGCCAATAGCCGTGTATATGGAGCTAATAATATTTGAAAGTAAACAGAAAAAAGAAGCCCAAGCCTTAAAATTCGGGCCACACAAGCCCAAGCCTTAAAAAAATCCAGGCCGGCCCAACCCCACGCACGAGCCCAGCCCAAAAAAACAAGCTCGTTGGCCCGGCCAGGCCAAGCACCGGCAGCCGGCTTGCTTGCTCCTCCTCGATCCTACTCGCCCGCCTCCTGCCCTTCCTCCTCGTCGTCGTCGTCGCCGGACACGGGAGGCGAGCGCGCGGCGGAACACGGCGACGGGGCAGGGGATACGGAGCGGACCATGGTGGCTGTACCCGTACTCCTGCGCGGCACGGCCGAGGAGGTCGGCGAGCGCCGGCGCGCCCAGCAGCTCGGCACGCACCAGGAACCGCTCCTCCGCGCCCTCCGCGCCGCCGCCCACGTGCACCGGCACGTGGCCCTCTGGCACCCCCGCGTGCGCCTTGCTCCTCTTCCTCGCCGAAGATGACGACGGCGACGCCGGCAGCGGTGGCGGTGGTGGAGAGCTGTCGCCGACGCGGGAGAGCCGCCGGATCAGCTGCCTCATGCTGTGCGTGGTGGTGAGCGAGGAGCCGAGGCGTTTTCTGCGCAGTACACGGCGGCCGGCGGGGTGAGTGATGCTGGGACGAGGGGGCCGTTTTATAGAGTGGCTTTTGGGACACTGACGTGGGGGACGTGAGGTACCTGGGCCCACGGATCAGTGGGGTTGCCGGTGTACCCCAGTGGTGGGGTGGGTGGAGGCCGAGGGTACAAGTGGGTGTACGGCGTCAGGTACGACACCTTTTCAGTTTCCTTATCTTTAATTAATTCAGTTTTTCGTTTAATTTTTATTGGCATTTGAATAATGACGGATTTTCTTGCTGTTTAAAATAAAAACAGAGAGGGAATCATGTTGGGCAAGCTTTTGGGACAATGGAGTGGAGTACAGGTCTGCTGTGCTGTGGACCAGCACTTTGCCAATTGTTTGGCCAAAAGGGACAACAAGTGACACCATGGTTACCAAACATTGGTACTCGGCTCACATTGGACATTTCATCTAGTTCTAGGCTTCTAGCTACCATATATATATGCAAGCAATAATTTCTTCTTCCTTGTCTGCTTTTTTGTCATCCCCGCTCATCATCTTGTACTAAATTTCGAAAGACGTTGGTTGAGAGCTAGGCAAGAGTTTTCATGGCTACCTATTGAGAGAGAAAAAGTAGTAGTCCTAGTTGCGTTGTTTTGGGCTAAACTAGCGCGAGCCAGTCAACTCGTGCTACGTACAAAATATAGAGGAGTTGTTGAAGGGTCAAGAGATATATATATATAATACAGAGTGATTTTTTTTATGTGGAATGTCCCTTGCTACTAGCAGTTTTGGGTCGACACACTTAGTCTTACACTAGTACGCAAAACATTTTGCATGACACTCCCCAAATGAACCCGTGATGGTCACACACTTTGCCCGCCACGGTTAATAAGTATTAATCGTAGTCGGGCATCCTAACGCGCCCGTCCACGAAAAATAGATTTACCGTGCGGGCAACGTTAAAAGCTCGGCACGGAAAAGGCCGAGGCTCATCAGGCCCAAGCCAGCCCGATTTCCGCCTCCAAGTATAAATACAATGCCTTTGGGTTTGGAGGATTTCACCCGAGTCCCGACACCGCCCCACGCCGCTCCTCCCCGACTCCTGTCTCCACTCTCTCCACCGCCCTACTTCCATGTCTCCCTCCCTCCTCCAGCGGCCATGTTCTACCACCGCACGGTGGCGCACGCCCGTATCCGGCGGCATGTGGTCGGATCCGGCAGGTGGAGGGCGTCCCTCCTCCGGTGACCACCCCCCTCCCCTCATGGCCTAATACGGTGGGGGAGCAGTAGATCGAGTCGGCATCTTCCCTTCCACCCGACATCGAGGTAGAGGCCACGTGGTGGAGGCTCCAAAGGGAGGTGTTGACCCTTCCCCTTCTTCGCCATGGGCGACATCTCCACCATCCCGATCCGGCTCCACCACCTTGCATCCCGCGAGGAGCAACCGGATCTAGGGCGGGTGTGCTGCTTTCCGGCGAGAAGAGGAGGTGACACATCCCCACAGAGCGGCGATCGAGGCGGATTCGGGCGACGCCAAGCGCCGTGGCTTGCCGATCCGGGTGTATCCGGCCTCGAGAGGACGGCGGGCTCGGCGAGCAAACCCTAGGTGCGGCGATGGCGGAGGCAAAGAGCGGCGGACTAGGCCCAAGAGACCCGCATCTAGGTCCGTGCGGGATCAGGTATGGATGTTTTTAATTTGTTTGATTTATTTACCGGGTAAAGACCGCCCGCTAGGGTTAACCCGTGATTAACCGCGATCACCCATTGGTGACGGGTGCAATATTTTGGGTACTAGTGGTATACTCCCTCCGTGTTGGTATTAGAAGTCGTTTTGAGTAAGGTTTGGGTCAAACATTTGGAATATAAATCATTAATAACTTTTAAGTTGTTGAGTTTGTAAATGTGAAAATTATATGAATAGATTTGTGTTAAAAAAATATTTTGATAAAAGTATACATATATCACATTTATATAAATATTTTTATAATAATAAGTGGTCAAAGTTGTGTTTTGGAGACCGTGTCATTGTCCTAAACGACTTCTAATACCAACCCGTAGGGAGTATATATATTTTCTATAATTTGAACGAGTTTGATGATTGTGGTAAATGCATTTGACGAACTATTTACTATATGCATTTATTTACATACGCTCAACTTTTAACCGAAAGTGACAATACCTGAAGGTCTTATAGGTTATTACCCTGATGAGATGCGCAACTTAATTTTTTTTTTTGCGAAAATATAAACTTTATTAATAATCAAGGAGTATCATTACAAGCCAAAGACAAAACAAAACTTGGAAAAGAACTAAAGTAAACCTGACTACTACCTGACATATAATAGCATAATGAGCAAGCTCATGCGCAACTTAAATAATTGATGGTACGCATGCAATGATTACCGTAGTTCATATTGTTCTGTGTGTTTATCCATAGCGCATGGATGAGTTGATGAGTTCTCTCTATCGATCGTTCAAGCGATAGATACTCAGATGGGGACTGCACAGAGCGGGTCCATATGCAGGGGGACACACGAAGACATGTCCCTGACTAGGCAACAAACAACAGCGACTTGCGTGATGCATGGACAAAACCCAACCAACTCACCAATGCAAGCAAGCTTTTTGTCTTCGAATCTAGCTAGCTAGATAATTGAATAGGTAATAACTATATATAGCTAATTAAATTCATGGTAGATTATTAATTAATTTTGTGTCTAGAATATTTGGTGAGATCTTGCCCATGACATTTTTTTTGATTTCCCTCTGTCTCATCTGTTGTTGCTTCCTTGCATGCATGCTCCAGTTAACAAAAAGCTCATCTTGTTCCATTGGTTCTTGTGTTGGATTGTGTAATTTCAGTAATTCCGCTTTTCGCATCGAGCTCCAACTACTTAATTTGATCTTTACCCTAAAGAGGGTGTGTTTTAACTCACGAAAAATTGTTCCTCACGAAATCGCCAGTTTGTGGTTGTGGTGGATGCATGAGTGGAACTACTTTTCTACTACTTGTTTTGTAAAGGTCGTCAACAAAGCCTACAAGTAAATTTATAACGAACAACATAATATATATATATGTGAGTGCAGTGGATGCAGAAGCAAAAAGCATACTGCCTACATGATTGTGTTGGAAACTAAAAGGCAAAAATCTGGATGCATCATGTCGTACAACACGTACGTGCGCACAACCGAGGACAGATAAAGCTAGCGCTAGGGGCAACCACTACGATACGATTCGATCCGTGCCAACTTTTGCTTCTGTTGCGACCGATCGAGACAGATAAAGGGCTTGCTGATGCGAGCTGCACTACGATTATCATCAGCACTAGCTGTGCCCATCACTAACGTTAGCAAATGCATGTGTGTTCGTGCAACAATATCTTATATATAACGTGCAGTTAGTGGTCGATCTCTTGCCTAAGTCTCGTGAGTGCGTGCTATATATTTCCCTCTCTGTATCCGTGTATCTCTTGCCTTGCCTTTCGGCAAAAACATACCTCAACAACACCGTGTAGGTTTCCTTGTCCATAGATACATATTTGCATCTTCGCCTCTCCCACTGTCTCGTCTCTACCCCACAATTGGGATCAAAAGTGACTATAGCTGCTGCTTTCCAGCTGGATCTGTAGGATATCTTACTGTACATAACGTCTCTCAGTGTATAGTGTGTTGTCACTTTGTTAGTGGATTCATATATGTATGGTACCGTGATAGTTGTACCTTATGGTACGGTACGGTGGTACTTTCACTTTTCTCTCTCTCTCGAGAGAGATTGTGGTGGTGGTACACCTTGTGTACGGCACTTAGGCCAGCAAAAAGATATATATGCTTGTATGGAGTATGACTAGATATTTATTAGGAATGCATGGACCAAGCACAATCAGTGCCCACATTCATTCAGGAACATACATGTGGGCATGTTGCCTATATATGTCCATTTTTGCCTGGTGCTTTAAGCTAGGCACCACCAACCTGGTTGACACTCTTTATCATTATTCAAGGAGGAAATGGATCCAAACTTGGCTCCACGTACCATGCAATGTGAGGCACTTTAATATTTCGTCGGCAGATTCTATATTGTTGATACCTTTGTGTGTGTGAGAGAGAGAGAGAAAGAGAGAGAGAGAGAATTCCATGCATGCATGCGTATGTTCTTGACCCTTGATTTGTTTATTTTTTAAACATGCTCACCTATAAAATTTAAACATGCTCAGCTACACACATGTACATCTTTGTGATGTCTCTCAATCCATAGGTGCATCATCACCTACCAGTGAAACATTATTATCTAGCTGAAAATATGTGCATCATGTTAGTTGGTGCTCAAACTTAGGTGAGTAGCTAGGTATCATGCCAACCTGTGAACTTGGTTCCTCGACACAATAAACATGCAACGATTTAGGTTTTGTCCACGGTTATTTGTGATTAGCTCGTGAACTAGGTCTTTTTTTCTATGTGAACAAATGTAATTGCTAGGGGACATGTAGCTCATGAAGGCCACATAGGCTAAAATATTTAGGAAGCTCATGTATTCATGGCTCGGCCCATGCCCTCTTTTATGGGCCAAAACCAGGCGCGCAGTCCAGCTAGGATCTTGTGCACCCAAAGAAAAAAAATAGATGCTGAGCCCAACAATGCCTAAACACACTTTTTATTTGTTTTATTTTTTACAAAAGCGCGGTTGTGTGAAAACAATACAAATTACATGCACGCGAATTATGCTGAGCTAGGCTCTCTTGTGTGAAAACAAGAGCCCAACAAGCTAGGCTCTTCTGTGAAAACAAGCATGCGCGTGCATAGACGCAACATGATCATATTTTTGTTGGGCCCAACAAAGTTGATCTCCCTTTACATCGGCCATGGCTTCGTTGTTTTTTTTTCAGATTAGATGGTCGATCGAGTGCTCTGTTGCTGGATTTCTCAGCTCCATCCATTGTCGACAGGAATTCAAAGGTTCACGATGCATGAATGCGTGTTTATCGTAGTCGTCGTAGTGGGATGAAATCAGCTTGAGGCAGACCGTCGTAGCTAGGCGCCATGAATCGGGAGAGCGATCGATGGCAGAGGAGACGAATTAATTCAACTCGTGTGGGTTCTACTAGCAGGCTACCGTCTCCGAGCATCTATACGAGCGCGCGCAACAAGGACTTGATCGCTAGCCTATATATATGCATGGCCATGCAGCCTGTGGCCGTCGTCACGATGCTATTCCACCTCTGACTCGTCAATGTAACATCTGTTTTCTTTTAATCTTTTCAATTAATCTCCAGTAGAATGTTTGAAATCATTCCAATCCATCACTGAAGGCGATATATATATGATATTGTATTGTGCCTTATATTGCAGGTGATGAACCACCTCCGACATGAATGAGAAGGTCTTAGTGGATGTGCGGTGCAACTGATCCAGCGCACCATGTAGCTTAAAAGAAGGCAGTTAGCAACAGTAATGTATGCAGCATACATAAAGTTTATGTTCCTTAATCGGTTCAACAATGCAAGTTTTTTTTTTTTTCCCATTGATTCGAAGCCCGCGCGCTGTCTGCTTTGTACTAGCAAGATGGAGCCACTGAGGACTGGCCTGGAGCTACTACTCCACTGACCTCTATATGCTGTCTAGCGTTGTGGTGCTGTCTCATCAACGACGCGTACCAGGCCTGTACAAGTATAGCTCTCGGTGATAAATAAAAACATCCAGCTAATATCTTGATCTCCTCGCCTTAATTCTAGGTGTGATTTGTTTTTTTTTTTTTTTTGAGAATTACACAGTACAACCAACAGGACAGGGCCGCTTGATGTTTTGTTATAAGATTATACAAGTGGTTCTTAGCCGGCCTAGGCCCATGAATTTACACTACCACGGGCCACCCTACTCAAACAACACATGAGAATAAAGGCCTGCTAGAAATTGGACCTAATTAAGGCCTACGTAGAAGGTGGCCACCGGCCTCTCTTTCATTTTTAAAATATTATTTTTAATTAATTCTATTTTTTAAGAAAATAGAAAATAAAATAATGAGCTTGACATGTGGTAACGGTGTCTGCAAGGGCGTCTTCGCCGTAGTTGTTGGCACTTGGTAGCAGGGCAATCAACTTGTTTCTTGATGCGTACAGGGCAATGAGCTTCATCGTGTTCGCTTGTCTTAGCTTATCTTATTTCAATTATTCTCTCTTATAGAAAACTATTTAATCAGCCGAACAAATTCTTTGCTGACAAGCTATTATAGCAGATATCTGAGGTTAGACTCTGTAAAACCAACGGTACAAGCCACGCCGGGCGTTTACAAGGGCAAAAAGCCTACACCGGGGTACACCACAAGCAACAAAGACGAGCACGACTCCTAGAAGTTTCAGAGGGAATACCGAGCGTCTAGGAATGCCCATGCCGGCCCCACCTCCCACCCACCGAGGAGGAGAGAGACCGGAAGCCACCGGGCACGCCCCCCCGCGCTCCAGCCTCGCCGCGACAGCCGGAGTCAAAGCGTAGATGGGGAATGAGGGAAGCCGAGCTCCATGGCCGCCCAAGCTCCGCCGCCGCTTCCCTACCGCCAATGAGACCGGCTTCGAGACACCGAGAGGTCGCGCCGCGCTAGGCCGTGTGTCGGGTTCCACGCGCCCACCGGTGGCCGCGAGGGGCTGCGCGCTTTGCCGGCCGCGATGAGGGCCTCGAAAGTTCTGCGGCCGCGCGATCGGGCTTCGAGCTCGAGGCCATCGCGAGCGCCAAGCTTGAGAGGAGCGGCGCTTCCGGGCGCCCCAGCTCGCCGGCCACTCATGCGGAGAGAGCGGGAGCATGGCGCTCGCCGAGCCGCCCGCCTACCGCCGCCTAAGCCCCGCCGATTCACTGCGCCGACGGTGTCCTCTTCCTCGGCAAAGGGGTCTCAAGCGGGTGGTTGCCGGAAACGGCGGCGCTGGGGTCGGAGGGGGACGGGCGACACCATCCAGCCGCCGCCGGAGCGCAGAAGTAGCCGAAAGCGGGGAGGTGCGTGCGGCCAGGTAGGCATGGTGGTGGATTCAACACGGGTGGTGTGGAGAGATTTAGAGTGGATCCGCCGAGCGAGGTCAGCGAAATGGAAAGTATTTTTTTTTTGAGATTACACGGTACAACGTGGACGGTCAATATGCATGCACAATCAGGTTTAGAGATTCACGAAAAAACACCGCAGGGGACCTCGCTATCGACGGGGGCGTCGTCTACCGCTGAAAGTATATATAATGTCAGAAATTTTCTAGAATAAATTTAGGAAAAACATGTGAGCACCAGTGCTAAGTGAAGGACTTGAACCTTAGTAGGCAGGTTTGGCAAAATGTAGAGAAAATTATTATATGAATATTTATTGAGAATATCTTGGGCTAGGGGTGGGCTAGTGTGGACCGTGGAGTGCTGATCAGTCACACGCGGCTGCGGACTGCGCCTGGAGTACTGAAGTCACACGCGGCTGCGGACTGCGCCAAGACGACACGCAATCCACAGACGTTTCGACGACCACCGCCGGCGGCGAGCATATTCTTGGAAGATGCCTTCCTTAGCCTCGAAGGCTCCAACTACAACTCAGGCCAGAGCCTACATATACAGGATGACCTAGGAGCCTCCCCTCAGCCTCTCCTGGATCCACACAGGCACAGCTATAGCTAGCGCGCAGCGAGCGACCACAGCAGCGCCAACTCGTCGGCGCGGCCGGAGCCTGGGCCTGGGGCTGGCACCGGCGCCGGCAGGAGAGGGCTATTCCTATTCGTGAGCCCGCGGCGGACCTCCAGATTTCTCTCATGTGGATCGGATCGACCTCCACTTCATCTTCTGCTGCGTCGCCATCTAGCTGGCCGGCCGCCTACTTTGTCCGGGATCGATCGGCTACTTTCGCCTTTCCGCTCCGGCAGGCGTCGCCGCCGACCTGCGCCCTATGTGTTCCGGTAAGACCATGCCACTAATCTCCCTGGTCACTCTAGAATCTGTATCGCACTCTGATCCATCTCTGTACATGAGGTTTGGTTGATGCTGATGGATCCGATCGATCTGGCATTCTGGCTCGGAAATTGTCGATTGCACTGCTTTAATTTTTTACCCATATAGGCAGCAGTGTCTTTTGCGTGCCAAACTGAAGCTGCTGGATAATCACCTTCATGATTACACGCAGAACAATCTGATCTAATTTCGCGTGTGTTGTGTGTACTTTGTCTTGAGCATCGATCTTACTCTATTGTTTTGCTGTCCAATTCTTTGTTTTGCGGTGTTCCGTCACACGGTGTTGGACTATTTAAACTTTGTGATTGCGTGCTTGCTGTTTCATACATTTGCATCGCTGCATGCATCATTTGGGTCGGTAAGTAATCACTGCATCAAGGCAGAAAAAGAACGATAGGAGATTTTTTGTGCTCAGCACAAACTTCGTGTGCAAATGGCTCAACTATTAATTTTAGTGTTTTACTCCGGTGTCCTCTGAAAACAAGTTACATGGATATAATTAATTTCATTTTGGATCTGGACTGGGCCGATCCTATATATACATGCCCAAAAGAAGTCTAGCCTATGCACTGCCCGAGTCACATTGTAGGAAGGAGAGGGTGGACGTGGGACACCATAGTATCAGCCTATATATTCGGGGTTTATTCCTAGCGGGGACCATGAGCCGGAGCAACACCCAATGGAGTTGGAGGCCGATGAGGCGAAGAAACTTGTGCACGGTGATGTAGAGGTTGGCGACCCGGTGCCTCTGGCTCCTGTGTAGCTATTCTGTCCTACATGTACGGTGCTGGCGCCGTCACTATCCTCTGCCTCATCGGGCACAGGTTTCTTGGCCTTGCCCGTCTCCACCTCCCTTGCGAGCCGCTCTTGCTCATTGTGCCAACTAGGAAGGATCCTTGATTGGATGCTGCCATGGCCGTCCACCCTGTCGTTCATACAATATGACTCCGGGTAGAAGTTGGGTTTCTTTTGGACATGGACAGGGTGGCCCAGTCTAGATTTAAAACAAAATTAATTATAATTAATTACTCAGTGCTTTAAGATCATTGCAAATTCTTAAGAGGACTGCTGGAGCACAGCTCTTAAATTTATTCTTTTTAGTTTCTGAACTATTAATGTATTGTTTTGATTAATTTCTTCTATTTTGAATGGAAATTATCAATTGCACTGCACAATTCATAGCCATGGGCAGCTGTCTTCTGCATGCCAAACTGAAGCTCCTAGATAATCACCTTCATGATCACACGCAGAACAATCTGATTTAATTTCGCGTGTGTAGTGTGTACTTTGTCTTGAGAATCGATGGACGCACTGCTTGAACACCATGGAGCAAGATTCATACTCTTCTGTATTGTTTTGCTGTCCAATTCTTTGTTTTGCAGTGTTCCGTCACAAGGTTGGACTATTTAAACTTTGTGATTGCGTCGTTGCTGTTTCATACATTTGCATCGCTGCATGCATAATTTGGGTAGGTAAGTAATCACTGCATCAAGGCAGAAAAAGCACAATAGGAGATTTTTGTGCTCAGCACAAACTTCGTGCGCAAATGGCTCAACTATTAATTTTAGTGTTTTAGTCCAATGTCCTCTGAAAACAAGTTACACATATATAATTAATTTCATTTTGGATCTGGACTGGGCGGATCCTATATATACATGCCCAAAATTGTAGCCTATGCACTTTCCAGAGTCACATTGTAGGAACAAGAGGGTGGACGCTGGGACGACCATGGTACCAGCCTATATATTCGGGGTGCCTTCCTAGCGGGGACCATGTGCCAGAGCAACACCCAATGGAGTCGGAGGCCGATGAGGCCAAGAAACTTGTGCACGGCGATGTAGAGGTTGGTGACACGGTGCTGTGTAGCTATTCTCCCCTACACGGTGCTGGCACGGTCACCATCCTCTACCTCATCGGGCACAGGTTTCTTGGCCTTGCCCGTCTTCACCTCCCCCTTTGCGAGCCACTCTGGCTCATTGTGCCAACTAGGAAGGCTCCTCGATTATGGCTGCTGCCATGGCCGTCCACCCTACCGTTCATATGGTATGACTCCAGGCTCCTGTGGGTAGAAGTTGAGTTTCTTTTGGACATGGACAGGGTGGCCCAGTCCAGATTTAAAACACAATTAATTAATTACTCGGTGCTTTACGATCATTGCAAATTTCTAAGTGGACCGCTGGAGCACAACTCTTAAATTTATTCTTATTAGTTTCTGAACTATTAATGTATTGTTTTGATTAATTTCTTCTATTTTGTATGGAAATTATCGATTGCACTGCACAATCCATAGCCAGCTGTCTTCTGTATGCCAAACTGAAGCTGCATGATAATCACCTCTTGATCCTTACATCGCAAGGGAACCATATGCTCTTCTATTGAGCATCGATTTCCCTTGTTGTTCATTTATATGATCTGTATGCCAAAAAGAAGTCTAGCCTATGAACAAGCTAATTTAATTTCGCATGTGTTGTGCTGTGTTGTGTGTACATTCTCTCGAGCATCGATTATATATGGCTCTTCTATATTGTTTTGCTGTCTAAGTCCTTGTTTTGCAGTCGTTCCATCACAAGGCCGGTCCGACAATTTTAATTTTGTGGTAGGCTGCTTGCGGTTTGACACATTTGCATCGCTGCATGCAATAATTTGGGTCTGTAACTAATCGCAGCATCAAGGCAGAAAAAACACAATCAACTATATTTTTGTGCTCAGCACAAATTTGTGGGTAAATGACTGAACTATTAATTTTAAGTTTTACTCCTGTGGTCCTATGAAAACAAGTTACACGGCTGGTGTAATTAATTTCGTTTTGGATCTGGACTGGGCCGATCCTATACATGCCAAAAAGAAGTCTAGCCTATGCACTGCCAGAGTCACGTCGTAGGAACAGGACGGCGGACCCCGGACCACGGCATGGTATACCAGCCTATTCAGGTGCCTTCCTAGCGTTCGGGACCACGAGCCGGAGTAGCACCCAAGGGGAGTCGGAGGCCGATGAGGCCAGAAACTTGTGCACTGATAGGTGGAGGTTGGTGACACGGTGCCTCTGGCTCTTGTGGAGGTATTCTCTCTTACACACTCTGGTGCCATCGCCATCCTCTACCTCCCCGGGCACAAGTTTCTTGGCCCTCCCCGCCTTCACTTCCCTTTGTGAGCCGCTTAGCACATGGTTCCAACAAGAAAGGAACCTTGATGGCTGGTGCCGTGGCCATCAACTCTGTCATTCATATGATGTGATCGTCTTTGGGCTCCTGTGGGCCAAAGTTGGGTTTCTTTTGGACATGGACAGGGCAGTCCAGTGTCCAGATTTAAAACACAATTGATTATAATTAATTACTTCGGTGGTTTAAGATAGGTCAATTTTTTAAGAGGACCGCCCGAGCACAATTCTTAAATTTATTCTTATTAATTAGTTTATGAACTCGTTAATGTATGTTTTGCTTAATTTCTTCTATTTTGCATGTCAGACTGAAGCTGCTGGATAGTCACCTTCGTGCTAATTTAATTTCGAGTGTGCTGTGTGTAATTTCTTGATGAGTACCGATCATATATGGCTTACCTACCGTTTGTTCCTTGTATCTACTATCTCACATGACTGTAGTATTATTGTTTTGCTCTCCAATTCTTTTGTTCCGTAACGTCCTATCACCGGACCAGGCTATTGTGTTTTGTGCTAGGTTGCTCGCTGTTTCATATATATTTGCATCACTGCATGCATAGACACACGAAACTTAATTGGGACCTTTAAGTAATCATTGCATCATGGCAGAAAAAACGCAATCAGCTACAGTTTTTGATCTGGTGAGCACAAACTTGGTCCGCAAATTGCTGAGCGATTGATTTTATTACTCTTACTTTCTTAAGTCGTTAAAGTATTGTGTTGTTTAATTTCTTCTATTTTCGAAAAGGAGCTGGAGGTTTTTTTTTTTTTATTTTGTCTAGTTTAAAACACTGAGTCTGCAATTCTTGTTTTGGCTCAACAATGGCATGTTAAGATATGAGAACTCATTGGCTTTTGCCAGAAAATGTCAAATAACGTGTGAGGTATATCTTGAAAGTCATGAGCTACCTAGAGTGCTTTTGTGTGCATCCAAATCTCTTCTGCATCTGTTGGTTTTTGATTCACTTTTTTTTCATAGGACTTCTGCTTCTACTTCGTTGCTATGATTATTTGTTTTGGAAGAAGAGGCAAACCCATAAAATAAGGGGCAATTGATTAACCATTAGTTTTTTTTTCTTCTAAAATCTAAGTAGTTCTAGGTCCATATAGCGTCAAATCTAATTCCTAAGCTAGAAAGTGCTGAAGGTTCATTTCATTGAACTTAACAAAAGTTAACATGTCAAAGGCAAGTTTAATTTTGATTGTAACATGTTCATTTTTCAAAAGGTTCCAACTATAAGCTCGGTGCAATTAGTGATAACATGCAACAATTTAAGTACCATTGTATGTGTAACACCTTTACACTATTCATAAAATTAGAAATTAATTCAGTTTCACATTAATTAGATGAAGGGGCTCTTAGTCTTGGGGGTCACTGTATGTACTTATCCTGCCATGCTAATTAACATCCCTTGACGCTCAACAAAGTAAGATGGAAGTCAGTATTGTCGAAATCAATATTCATACAGAGAATACAACATACTTTTTTTTAATATGAATGCTGATTTGGTCCTGATGACTGCTTTCTTATTTTCCTTGGTGTTAAGCAAGGATGGTAATTCCCAGGTTGGGAGTGATAAACTATAGTGACCCATCGATGCTAAGAGTGTCTTTTCCATGAATTATGAAACCGACATCATTTTGCTTTTGGTGGAGATGGTGTTAATTGCACAATACCTTGTTAACTCACTTTCACATTTATATGAATATAGAATGGTCAGAAGCTCATCGTGCCTTTTACATGTTGCCTTTTTTGTTGAATTCTAATGAAACTAACCTTTGTGGCTCTTAACATTGGAATTTTATTTGACCTGTCAGATTTTGGACTTCTTAGTTTACAAGAAAGCATCCCATGTCCATTTATTTGTCAATTTTTATGAAGAATTAGAGAAATGAACAGTAGCACAGAAGGCAAAAAGTCTTTGTGAGGGAAAGGAAGGCAAAAACAAAGAGATGGCCAACAAATTTTGATGGAGCAAAAAGCACTCTATGAAGTTTCTGATGTGCATCTTCAAGATATAAAAGACTCCGTGTTTCATTTTAGGCATGAACAACCACTCCTTGTACTTGTATATATTGTCTAGTAGAAGTTTCGATTTGGGTTATCAAGTTGCTCCAAGGCATAGTAATGAGACATTAATCTTGCTTTCTTGAGTTTAGTCTTTTCATTAACTACCAAAACCAAAACCAGGTACCTGTTATTGGTTGCTAAGTGTAATTTGCACATAGTTCCGCAAGAGAACTCATGGCCGCCTGATGATCACAGAGCTGTTTGTCATTAAAAATCTGTGATTGTCACTGTCATTGTTCTTGTGGATTCATAGATTCCGCTACTCTAACAATTTCTATGGAACTAATGTGTGTTTTTTTGCGCTCTATCAGATCATACAGTAAGTAGGAGATCTGAACTCATATACATCCACAAAACCAAATGTTAGTATATTGCACATATGTATTGATCCCCATAATCATCCTTCCACGTTGATCTGCCATATGAATCGTGATGATGGCACACCGAGTCACCTAGATTAGTTCATGCTTCTAGGAGATTCATCTGTCCTTGCCTCCCATGAACCCCGAGGCTACCCTCAAGAAGTGTTGCATCTCTAGAAGGCTTAGGAAGCTCTGTGCCTTCCTCAAGTTGATGATGCCTTGTGCCTACTTTGTAAGTGCAGACTGCAAAGGTGAACATTTCAAAGCAATTTTGTTAATAGATTCAGTTTGCCATACGATGAAAACTATTTCTATTATATATGTACACACACATTAATTGTATCACCCTTTTTTGTCTATCTTAATGAACGCATTACACCTTTATCAATTCTATAATGTATGCACCCTGTATCCCATTTAATAAAGTGTGTGCCTTCCACTATTTCATTTGTGAAGGGTAAGTAATAAATGAGTATTTTTATGGACTAGCTATTCTAACTATTAATTAACTGTAGTAGTATCTATTTCCAAAGCAAATCACAGACAACAAAATAAAGAACTAAAGTTCAGATTAGTAACAACAAGATGCAAGCCTTTGCTGCCATTTTGAGAGTACATAAAAATATAGAGGCCGGACGGGATGGATCGGACATGGCGCCCGACCCCCAAGCAGCAGCTCAATGGGAGGCATCCTACGTGCTCGGCGGCTAGGTTCCTGGTGTAGGGGACGATGAAGGGTGGGGAGGGCCACCACCGTTATGCCTTGACTGGCTGGACTATTTATGTTGCTTCCTCCTCGTGTTGGTTGTCTGCATCGCTGCCGTACGTATGGTTCCGTGGCTTGTTGCTCCATGACGATTACATGGAGACTTATAAAGGGATCCTTCTGGTGGAGAGATATCTTGAAGTTAATTGACTCATTCAAATCAATGGCAAGTATTCAAGTTGCCAATGGGAACACTTATCTCCCTGGTAAGACAGTTGGGTTGGGAAAGCTCTTATAGCTCGGCATCCTCATGCTTTTTCATATGCCAAAAATCAGAATATCTCAGTCAGGAATGCCTTTAGGGAAGGAGAGTTTGTTGACCTTTTCTCTTTACCTCTCCCCAAATTGCCTATGACCAGGTTCTTAACATTGAGCTTTCAATGGAGAATATTGTCCTCTCTGAAAATGACAAAGATTCTTGGTCTTACTTTGGAACTAACTCAGGTTTCAGCCCGGCAAAAGCTTATAAAAAATTGATGGGTCATTAGGTGATTGACCCTTCTTTCAAATGGTTATGGAGATCTCCCTGTCAACCTAAACATAGAGTTTTCTTCCGGCTACTACTTAAAAGGTACGTTGAGTACAAGAGATATCTTTTTTTTTTTTTTGCGATAACGCCTAGGCGCATTTTTCATTAAGAAAAAGAGTTTTGGTACACACAGGGACGAGAGACGGTAGTCGCATGACTACCGAACCTCGGATCCTAGGAACACAAGAGGTTGTGATTACATAAAACCAATTTGCGACAAAAGGGGGCGGGGAAGCAGGCAGACTGGCTCAGGCCATCCCATCTCCCAACCCGGCCGTGATCAAGTCTAAGGCCGTCGGGTTAAACTCCCCATTGAGCAGGACACTAAGGGCGTTTTGCTTCCCGAAGGACATGTCCCCTCGAACGCCTCTATGAACTTGCCCTCGATCTCCGCATCGGGGGCGTCTTCATGCACCCGCACTCCCAGCTTCTTGAGCAGCACATTACAGGCTTGCCGCGTCGCGTTGGGCGCCGCACGCGGTTGGGCCGCAATGCGCCCGCTCCTCCTCAAAGAGCGAATGGTGACAAAGCGTGCGTGAGCGCCGCAGCCGGTGCATCTTGAAGTAGCGGGGTTTGGAGGGGGATGCAAATCTCGAACTCAATTTGTTCTGGATTGAGCGGCCGTCACCCGCGCCCCATCGGCAACACCGCCGGGCGGTCGTAGCAGCCCGCGCCTCAGCGGGATGGGCCGGGCGCCGCGACGGGCTACGGAGGAGACCCCCGTGGTCACGACCGCGGCGCCCGACGGTGGGATCCAGAGGAACCGCGAGTTTGCACCACCCACTTCCGTTGCCAACGGTGGGGGCGCTACCATGACCTCACCGGCTTCCTCGGGCGCCTCATCGTTGAGTACAAGAGATATCTTGAGAAGAAAGCATATGATCCTGCCCTCATCTCTCGTGAGATATGCTTAATGAATGTTGACGAAACAGTTAATCATTTGTTCGGCAATGTCCTTAATTTGCTCAATCCCCCATCAACAGGATGGAGACTCTTTTGAAAACATCCATGTAACGCCCGGCTAGAAACACCACCGGGGCTACCCTCAACACATGTATACTAGGACTAAAACAAACCCATTACAGCCGCTATGTAAAAGATTACGCGTTTGTAAACGAAAAGTGAGTACTTGTGATGATGGTGCTAGTCCCGGTTCCCATGCAAGTCGTGACGGTTTAGCACCTAGAAACCAAATAAACACAAGGGTGAGTGAAAACACTCGGCAAGTACAATTAGAACCAAAAGAATTGTTATCTCATGGGAAACCGGAACAAATTACTAGAATAGCAAATAAATTAGTTTCCGTGCCCAAAACGGACGAACTTGAATACTCCTTAGCATTTACCGGTAAAAGCCGAGCAAGTGGGGCCAGCACTTACTCACGTGGCATTTGAATATAAGAACCAATTGCACCTCCTGGATAAACCGGCACCGAATTGAATGTAAATGGAAACTTGAAACTTGAATCTCATGAACAAGAAACTTGAACTTGAACCGTAAATATAATACTTGAACATTGGAAAGCAAGAAAACTTCGAATAATAGGCGTGAAGTCGAAGCAAAGATTCGTCATGCACTTGCCTTAATTCCGACGAGATCAAAGCATCACACACTTGGCACTTGCAGCATCCAACCTTTCTCTATCTCGCTTACTACACGTAATAAGTGATGCATTGCTTAACATAATGGAATGCATGCCACGATGCATGGTGAAAGGGATACAAGTGCATAAAAGAACTTTAAACAACTTATGAAAGTTGAGTACAACTTTCCTTCGCGATAAAGTTACAAGCCAACAAACTAACTTGTAGCACTACTCTCATAAGGTAAACATGATCCTCATTATTACTAAAGGAGTTCTCAAGGACCATATGATGTGGTATGATCTAAGATTCACAATTAACCCAAAGTCACACAAAACTTGAGTCATTAATTACTTGAATTATTTAATTGAGCATGAAATACCCTAAAACGGTGCCAAAACAAGTTTCATGTCTTTTGGGTAATTATTTTAATTACGGAAATCATGGAAGACACATTTTTCAATTAAAGAATGTAATTTTTTACTCATGCCAGAACGATTGATTTTCAACGTCTCATAGTTTCCATGTGTAAACACCATCATATGAGAGCTGCACAAAAAGTTTCAGAATTTTTGAAGCACTATTTTAAATTATAAGAAATTCACCAAAATTAGACACTATTCACATTTGAATAAATTGAATAACAATTACAAGAAGGAAAAAGAGCCTTCGGGCCGAAACTGGCTTGGCCCGGTCTGACAGTAAGGAGGCCGGCCCAACGAACCGGCCCAGCAGCGCTGGCGCAGCCTAGCAGCACGAGCTGCCAGCCATGGCGGCATGGCGGCGCGGCAACGGAACTCGCCGGCGACCGGCGTTCCGGCTACTACGGCGCGGGAAACGGCAATTAAACGGATGGCACGGGCGGTATTTGGGAGCTCACCGTGACTTGAATGGCAAGGTTGTTGAGATCGGGGACGGAGCGGAGCTGGTTCGACGGCAATACAGCGGCGGTGGCGGCACGAACCGGCAACGGCGACGACGTTGCCGCGACAGAGGAATAGCTCACGGCAGCGCTGCACATCCATGGCCGCTGCTGTGTGCTTGCCGGCCGTGCTTGAGCAGAAGAGAGGGCGCCTGGGATTGCTGTGTCCAGCAGCCGGTCGACAGCTCGAGCAGCCAGCACCGGTCCTAGCCTGGCGTTGCTCCTGCTGATGGCAGTCCGGCGGCCAGCCATGGCAGCCGCTGCTCCTTGGCACAGGAAGGAAAGAAAGGGGTGGCCGGTAGCTGCTATGGAGATGGACAGGGAGGAGAGTTGGGCGCCGGCGCTGCTTCCTGCTGCCTCGGCTCTGTGCGTTGGTGCTGCTATCCACTAACAGAGAGTGCAGAAGGACAGAGAGAAGATGGAGAAGGAGAAGATCAATTTCTCCACTTCATTCAGACTAAACATGACACGTACAGGGAGAGGTGGCATGGATACGCCTGGAGTGTCAGCAACGTTGACGGCGAGCAGGCAAGCAAGCACGTTGGTGCAGCTATGACTGTACCTCGAAGTGCTGTACTAGTACGTCTTGCTTCCTTCTTCATCAATTATCTCCCAAAATTATGTAGCAGCTCAAAAATCTTCCAAACTAAAAATTGCTCAAAAATAATGAGAACTACACTTTTGCTTTTGGGCTCATCGCCAAATTCTCAATAGTTTTAAAAGTAGGTTTTCCAAATTTAAATTTAAAACTAGGATTGATACTTATTTCATTTCTAAATTAGGTATTTAATTAGTAAACAAACTTTATTCAAATACCACAACCATTAATATTATTTAAAGCTCAAGCATCACGCCAATTCATGTAATAAAAATTTGGAAAGTTTAGTCAGCATGAAAAGTAAATTTATTAATTCACCAAAACCTTAATTATTAACATAAATAACATTTCATGAAATAAATGAAACGTGGCACATGCAACATTCATATGATAAAATTGAAACATGAAATGCATTATTTCCATGATACTTGATAATCACACACGATAATGATCATATTTAATATTTTAATTACTCTTTAACATCTGGGATGTTACAGTCTTCCAGCTTAAAGAAATCTCGTCCCCGAGATTTTGGAGTGGCAAAACACGCGGGATAAGCAATGGAAAGAAAATGTGATACCAGGTTTTTGTGCTTGCTTCTAATTTTCCAAGTTATGTATACCAGGTTTTTATAGCAGTACACAGAAGAAGAGGAAAGGAAGAAGTATCACTCAACTGAAGGACATCTTTGAAAGGCCACCTGGCTTGCCTAAAATCAAAGTTGAAGTCAATCATCTTGGTCAGCCTGTTGGAGACAACTATAGGAAGTTTTCTAGTGCTCTTGGGGTCCAAGTGAGAAAGACAATATCGCTTGCTTATCCGGACCGGAGGAAAATTGATATTGACCAAAAGATGGCTGTATGGTCAGTCTTAAAGGTATTTCTTAGGTGTGTCCCTGTTTGGTACTGGGTGTCAAGTATGCTGAAATATGAGCTGGCTGCACATTAAATTATTATTACTGTAAGTTCTATTTGCTATTGGGTTACTGAAATCTAAGTACTCGATCGTTTTCTATTTCCCATGTCTCATTAGGAAACCTATGATATTGATGATGAAGCTGTGCCCTGGTTTTTGGGTGCTGCTGCAAAAAAATGGAAGGATTTTAAATCAACCTTAAAGAAGCACTATTTTGAGAGCGAATTAACTCGAACAGAAATAAGGAAAACATATGCTGAAAGGGTGAATGATGATGATTGGGATACACTAAAAGATTATTGGGCATCCGAAGAATCTGCGATAAGTACATCAAATATATGAAATCAACTATGATTTTGTAGAATTTAATATTTTTTTTTGTCATAGGCGCGCACAATACAAGCCAAAGCCAACCGTGCAAAGTTGACCATACATCATACATCGAGGCAGCGGGAGCTTTGCTCAAACACGCCATAAAATGGTATGTCAGGCTATATTTTAGTTCTATTTAATACACTATGTGCTGCATTTTTTTAGTAATGAGTGAAACACGTTTAGGGACTTGAACTAGGGCGTCCTGTTCGAAGGGATGAGCTGTATGTCGAAAAACACATAAGACACACAATGGAGTTCCATTACAGCCCGTAGAAGAAATCATTGTAAGTTTTTCTTCAACAACTATTACCGCAACTTGAAAATCTAGTATTAACATTGATACTCCATATATTTAGAATAAACTGAAGTCCATTATTGAGGAACATCCCGAGTTGACACAAAAACAATACAAGAAGGTGATGTATTTGCTGCTGCTTGTGGAGAGAAGGAGCCAAAAGGATGTGTGCGTGTTTTGGGTCTAGGTCAAACTCCCCAAAGTGTTGGTACCCCAGGGGTGAAGTGTTACACGCCCACAAGGATTCAATTTGAAGTGATTGCCCATAGAAAAGCGAAGGCTGAGCAAGCAGCTCTACGACAACAAATAGTGGAGCTAGAACAAAACTGTTGGAGGAAAGGTTGGCGCATGACAGTCAAATGTGGAAAACATCTCACGAGAATGGCTCTAATTCACGACATCACATGGTAAATCATTTCTACCTTTTCTAATTCATGGCTAATAACTATAATTCATGGCTATCACATGCTACATAAATCTGACCTATAAACCATTTTGTATGTTTGTAGAGCCCAAGGTCTGAGAATGATGGTGATGGGACAAATCATGAAGATGATGATACATATGCAGAACATTCTAATGAGTGTGAATACACGCCTATGCGTAGGGATGCTACAGCCCACCTAGTCCAGCAACGCCCTTGGTCCAGCCCCATGAGTGCACCTCCATTTGTGCAGCCCCGTCCATTCATCCCTACTAGTGGAGCCCCATCAGAACAACCTCCTCATTGTCAGTCCAACCTTGTTCAAGTAGGCACATCATCCCAGCAGCCCCCTCAGTCCACCATGAGAGCTCCTCCATTTGTGCAGCCCTGTCCTGACATCTCTACTAGTGCAGCCCCTCAGTCCAACCCCATGAGTGCACCTCCATTTGTGCAGCCCTGTCCTGATATCTCTACTAGTGCAGCCCCATCAGTACGAGCCATATTAGCCCAGCAGCCCCCTCAATCCACCATGAGAGCTGCTCCATTTGTGCAGCCGCCCTCTCCTGACATCTCTACTAGTGCAGCCCCATCAGTACAACCTGCTCGTCGTCAACCCAGCCATGTTCATGTCCAGCAGCCCCAGCCTTGTCCAGGCATTGATAAAAGGAATGGTGACACTAATCGTTTCTCACATGACGAATATGTAAGTTCTCATTCATCCTACAAGTTTTTGCTTCTAGTTTAATGGTGTTTTTATTTAGTTGATACACTTCTCATACATCCATCATTTGCTTCAGATTGGCCGAGAAGTTATACTTTATCCAAACATGAAGTCTGATCAACCTGTGGCCAAGGGAACTGTTATTTCAACTAATCCTAGCAGAGTGCTAGCAGGGCAGGCACTTGGAAGGCAATTTGGTGAAGTTAATGTTAAGATTGTGATGAAAAGAGATGCGGTGTTGCCTCGCCCTTATGTCGGTGTTGAAAAGATGGCCGATGCAAGGGACCTGACTATTGCATGGCCATATAATTGGGTAATAAACAACACCTTTTCTTGTTTCTTTTCATATGTGATGAGTGACAAGATTCTCAACTAGTGATGTTTCTAACAGATGAAACTTTGCAAGACATCTAAAGCCCCCCATAACACAGGTATGCAATTCTGAATTTCTCAATCCTGACAGTTTAATACATGTCTTAGCTAGCCAACTACCTATTTCTTCTGTGTCTTAGCAGTCAGTTTCTTGTCTCCACTGGCTACCTAGGGCCATGGTAATTGGACACCATTTAGCTTCACATGTTTTAGCTGGATGCATACATAGACATACTCCCCAGTAATATTCACGAATTTTTTTTTTGGGTGTGCCTTGTGGCGAACTTGGATCGTCCCCTGCATACTACCCTGTTCAGGGACTATTTTGTTTTATTTTTATATGATGTATTTGTAAACTTCAGGTGCGTTCATTTAGACAAGCAGCTGTGAGCATGAACTAATTCAACGATTGGTCCACCATTGTTATCTACACTTTTAACACATGTTTTACTCATTTACATCTCAAGATGCTTTTGCTGTCCGAGATGAATCCACTGAATCAACTTTCATTGTATGCAGTCCGAAGTGAACTTCCTCCGGATGCTTTTGCATCCCAATCTGGTGAGGCTGCAGGAGTACTACTGGGAGGACAAAAAGCTCCCGCTGGTGTAGGAGTCCATGGCAACGGCAGGCAGCTTAGAGAACCATCTCTTGCGAAATGAGCCACACAGTAAGTCAAATTCCTATTGCACTATTCCTATTGCAATCTTTTATACAAGACATGGCACGGTTCTGACTCATCTGAGATGCAATCTTTTATTTTCAGGTGGGAGGTAATGGCTAGAGGTAGCTTGATGCATGTAGGAAGCAGTTGGATCGAAGTGCGCATGGTCGGTGTATTATTTTGGACATCTTAACTAGAGGCGAATGCTTTTGTTAAGACTTGCTAGTGATGAGTTATTTTTTGTAATGAGTGCAAGCAAACCGTATGAGATGTGAGCTGTGCAACCGGTGCAACATCTTAGAGCTTGATAGCCAAACCGCATGCTGCCTTGATGTAATTTGTTTATGCAAGATTTGTGGAAAATTAATGACACAAGACAAATGGTTATGGCTATAATATATATAAGTGTTAGCTATGATATCATTGATGTGCTTTCTTGTCATGCCTGTATTGTTTGAAATGGAAATGTTAATTGTATGACTTGATTCTGAGATTAGTGCATAAACAAATGATATTATATGCTGTTATTCCTTGGTAATCATAGTGGCTGATGGTTGGTCGCTACATAATATTTAGTGTCCAACCAATGGTCGCTATAGCTGTGTAAATAGCGTTGAACGGTTGGTCGCTATATCTTTCATGTTCTGTCGGACGGTCGGTCGCTATAGGTAAGGTCGGACGCTATAACTTATAGCGGCGCCTTTTATTGCGACCGTTCAAGTTGGGCGCTATATGTCTATAGCGACCGACCGTAGGTCGCTATATTGACTTATAGCGACCATCGTGAGGTCGCTATAGATGGGCTGTGGTGTAGTGTTCCTGCTGCCTCGGCTCTGTGCGTTGGTGCTGCTATCCACTAACAGAGAGTGCAGAAGGACAGAGAGAAGATGGAGAAGGAGAAGATCAATTTCTCCACTTCATTCAGACTAAACATGACACGTACAGGGAGAGGTGGCATGGATACGCCTGGAGTGTCAGCAACGTTGACGGCGAGCAGGCAAGCAAGCACGTTGGTGCAGCTATGACTGTACCTCGAAGTGCTGTACTAGTACGTCTTGCTTCCTTCTTCATCAATTATCTCCCAAAATTATGTAGCAGCTCAAAAATCTTCCAAACTAAAATTGCTCAAAATAATGAGAACTACACTTTTGCTTTTGGGCTCATCGCCAAATTCTCAATAGTTTTAAAAGTAGGTTTTCCAAATTTAAATTTAAAACTAGGATTGATACTTATTTCATTTCTAAATTAGGTATTTAATTAGTAAACAAACTTTATTCAAATACCACAACCATTAATATTATTTAAAGCTCAAGCATCACGCCAATTCATGTAATAAAAATTTGGAAAGTTTATTCATCATGAAAAGTAAATTTATTAATTCACCAAAACCTTAATTATTAACATAAATAACATTTCATGAAATAAATGAAACGTGGCACATGCAACATTCATATGATAAAATTGAAACATGAAATGCATTATTTCCATGATACTTGATAATCACACACGATAATGATCATATTTAATATTTTAATTACTCTTTAACATCTGGGATGTTACAATCCAGGGCTTCAAAAATCAATTGAGTAGTCAATTCTTCATGGTAGCTGTCATTATCATGTGTTGGACAATATGGAGAGTTCGGAATGAATTGATTTTTAACCTGAACCAATATGGGTTAAATGAATGCAGGGACTTTTTCTTCAAGGAGATGAGGCTTGTATCCCTAAGGATAAAGTCCAGTTTGAAACCAATATTTGATCAATGGATCCAGCACCTATAACTGATCTAATATTTGCCCAGTTTTTTCCTTTGTTTTCATGTTTTTTTTAGACTTTTTATTGCCTCTGTTCCCAGGATTGTAGCTGTTTTTATGCTCCTTTTGTAACTCGGTTCTGTTTCATTTAAATAAAGCTCGGTCCCTCCAGTTTACAACCGTCGTCGTGAACGTCCTCGCGCTGCACCTGACCAGAATGTACATGCACATGATGAAGTCCTCTTCGTCTTCTCCGGCGCCGTCCAACTGGACCACCCTCACACCACTTACCACCTGTCCGGCACCAGCCCTAAGGACGTCGCCGGTGTGCTACAGTATGCATGCCCTCCGATCCGGTCGATCCCGATTTTGTCATTCTCTCCAACTCGCTCGTCTTCCTCCGACCCCAGGCTCCAACTTTCATGTCTTTGTACTGTTTTCTTGCTACGAGAATGCTTTTGATGGATCCCTACATACTACAAATTGGAGAAGCTGCCTCGGACCCTACAGTTTACAAGGCCACCATGAAGTATATTGACAGTCTTGTCCACGCGAGATCTGCTTGGTTTGGAGCTACGATATATCTGATGATTGTGCCTTGTTATTGCAGCTGATGGTCCACCTCGACATGACTGACAAGGTCTTAATGCCTAGCTGTGCGGTGCAACGTACTCATATTCTGACTTTGAGTATTGGATGAGCCCAACCAAGTACCTTAAAAACAAAAGTACGTACCTTGTAGAAAGCTGTAAGCAACAGTAATATATATGCGCTATGTTTATTAATCGGTTCATCAATGCAATTATGCAAGCAACGGAAATGTATCCGTCTAAGTAATAACCAGTGGCATGTGCCAAAGAAGCAGTGAGGATTGATGACTCCTCCCTTACCTCGAGATGCAGTTTTATGTCTGTTGATTCGATCCATCATTAACTGTTTGTGTGTCCATGGCTTGTTCTTTTGTTGCATAATGTTGTCGCTTTTATTTTATAAGTTATTCGGTTTTTCTGTTTATGTGATCTGGTATGAGTTTTTTTTTTAAAAACCAATGCAAGCAAGTTGTGTTAAATAAAGCTGCTGGGAACAAAGTACACATGCTGTTGGAAATGCAACAGAGATATATATAACTGAAACTGTAAGGGTTACAGGTTGATACATGGTCACATACGCAATAATACACGCAGGGGCAGATCTAGAAACATCATCTCACGGGGGCTAATTAGTTTAGGACAAAGCTCAAAGTCAAGAATTTGTATGGCTAAGAATGATCTGCATACCCTCACATTCTTGAGCTGATTTGAATATGGTGAGCATATAATATTGGTTTTCATCACAAGGGCGCTACCTAGATTTTATGAAAATGATATGACTGCAGATGATCACAAAAAAAGGAGAGAAAATGAGTAGGCTTGGTGTCAGTAGAACTGATTTCGGCAAGTAGCACAAAATATATAGCTAGCTTTTCTGATTCTTCTTCTTTTATTGTGAACATGCATCCAGTACAATACAAAAATGATTTTAATAGAAAGTCTCCACTGGTACTGCCCAGGGGGCTGAAGCTAGCACTACCGAACCAGCCGATTTCCGTGAGTCTATTCCTCACGGGAAAGCCTTTCCCGGGGTAAAACACGGGATACATATGACGGGAAAAAGGGCCGGGAAATAACCATTTCCGTGAACACATCAAATACGCATGGGATATCCTTTCCCGTGAACATGTTTAGCACACGGGATAGACTTAGGGGGGGTGCGCCCTCAACGGGGGAGGGTGTGGAACCCGTTATGCCCTACGTGGCTGTTCTATAAGACGGCGTTTTGGGGTTCTTTCCCGTGAGCGTAGCGGAGTGGCTCACGGGATATCGAGCTCTTTCCCGTGAGTCAAGTTGTGCTCACGGGATATATTTGGCCGATTTCCCGTGAGCCGCCTCCACTCACGGGAAAGGTTTGGCCTCTTTCCCGTGAGCTACTCACGGAAATTGATTTTTTTTTTTTTTTTTTGTTCCAAAGACATAATTGACACATGTAAATTTATATATACATAGCACATTGCATAATATCACATATATAGCTCGATAAATCCATAATACCACATATATTACATAAGATCCAATCAAGTCACAAGTTCAACCACATGTCCATGAGTGCAACCACAAGTTCACAAACTCACATAAAATCCAAGTTCACAAGTTCAAGTGCACAAGTTTTGAACCTAAATCATGACAAATTCTACGCCACGGCCTCCAACCTTCCGAAGCGCGTTCCCAAGCGTCCGGTTGAGATTGGTTCGGACTTGGGTTCGAGGCATGAGATTGATCCTGCACGTAGGCAAAGATAAATAGTTAGAAATTTGTGAGACAAAATTCAAGGTAGATTCTATTAACTTGAAAAAAGAAGATAAATAGTTAGAAATTTCGGCAAAGCACCTCCCCCTGCACGGAGGGGTTTCCAACCCGCAAGAAAACAACGGCTCGATGGCCGACAACGACATGTCCACGTGCACATCTCGTGGTGCATTCAAAACTTCGTATCATATCCATTCTCATTCATATATACATATTTCGAGTTACGGAGACAAACTCACGGGAGAGGCTCCATGCGGTGGAGGGAAGATCGACGGGCCGACCGTAGACGGGCGGTGGGACGGCGGCACGGGCGGTGGGACGAAGACGGGCGGTGGCGGGAAGGCGATCTCCGGTGGCGGCCTGCACACCAACCTGGCCACCAACACGCTGGAGGTACGCTAGGAGAGCTTCCATGCTCTTCTGGTGCTGCTCAGCCCTCTCTTGCTCGCTAAAGCCTTCTCTTGCTCCGCTCGAGCCCTCCCTTGCTCCGCCAGAGCCCTTGCCCGCTCCCTCTCCTCAGCCTCCTCCCGTCGCTTCCTCTCTTCCTCTATCTGGGCCTATTTCAACACAAAGTTAGAACACGGAGAAAGAGTATGTAACGATAAATGAACCTTAAATAAAAATAAATAAACCTCAAAGTCCGGAGACCGTAGCCCGGTAAGTGGTTGGCCGCTCACGTATCACCGGCCCCGAGCGTGCTTTCGAGCTCGATAGCTTCTTTGTGTTGTGCGGGTTGATAACGCTGTCACCCAAATAGTACCGCCCGTGCTTCTTGCCTCCTCCGGCGATCATGGCGATGTCCCCCTCAATGTTGTGGCCGCGGGGATCGAAGCTTTCTCCATACTTTGCTCCTCGCCACTTCGGTGTACCCTCTTGATCTTCTCGTGGCGGTCGGGTTGGTGTAGGCTTCGGGCCCACCTCGGGGTTGAAGACGACCGCGGGATCTTTATACCCGCCCGTGTGGGAGCAAGCAAAGGCCTCGAGGGTGCTGATTGGCACACCATGTGTCTCCTCCCGTGTGAGAAAAAGAAAAGTAGCTAGAATGCTTAGAAAGTATTGAGTTGCACATCGAAAAATAAGAATTGGATAACACTTACATATCTAGCTTGGTAGGTCATGAGATTAAGGCTGCCTTGATGGTGTGGTACACTGGCATCATGGCACGCCGTTCCCTGGTGGTCGTTGTGGACCTCCCCGATAATCAGATCGACCCACTTGTCCACCAAGCTCCCAAAAACGCCTATGCAACAAGCACCATGCGGAATCACCTACGAGGACACCAAGTATAACACATATTATAAAAATCACATTAAGCATAATTAAACTTATTATGACCATTCAATATTTACCTGCATGTATTGTTCTTTGGTCAGATTCAGCGTTTTCCATTCCTCCTTATCGAGCCTCCTTTTCTCGTATGTCGCGTACCACGCCCCGACGGCCCTTGGCCGCGTGCCTCGTACCATATGTCGACACAAGCTTGAAACAAACAGCGTTTAGAGCCACTTCATCCTTCTCGACCTCGAATCCCTCCTCGATATTGAAGTATTTCTACACATAGAAGCAATGTAATAAGTCATTATTTCTAACATTAGAATTTGAAGCGATGTATTTGTACACTATAGTGCGACATAGACTTACCCAAAACTCTTTGATCACACGCACTGCCTTGTTACTATATTTTATGCCATCATCATCATAGTTGTCCTCAAAGTCCACGTACTGGTGGAACGACGTGACAGCATGCTCTACTCCGTCGATGGTAACAAGGCCAGGGTAGTGCTTCTTGACCAGAATACCAAGAATGCCATTGGGAAGGTGTCCTTGAACCGAGTTCGCGGTGACAACAAAACCCCTGCCCAAATGATCAAGAATAACTATTAGTTCCTATTACGATTTTGAAACCGGAAAAATAACAAAGTAGTGCTATAGTGTAAAGTAAATTACCTTGGCTGTGCGGGTCTTATGGTCGGTTTCGGTCCTCAGCCAGTAGTCGATCCGAGAGTCCGGAGGGGCCTCGCAAGTAGACACGCCTCGAGCGGAGGAAGAGGCACCCCTCCCGTACTCCGGCTAGTCCCCTCCTCGTGGTGCGGCGCCGAGCGGTCCGCGTGGTGCGACGCCCGGCGGTCCAGCGTCTTTTTTGCGCCGAGAGGTCCACGTCCCTCCGCCTCCACCTCCGCCTCCCTCCTCCTCCTCCTCCTCCTCCTCCTCCTCCTCCTCGTGCACCACTAGTGGTGGCGACGGTGGTCGGGGGTGCATGACGCCCGCCCCCGCCCTACCCCGTGGCGGTGGTGGTGGCTCGACGCCTTCCCTTCCCCCTGCCCTTGCCCTAGCGAGGCTACACTTTTGAATTTCCTGGTCATTTTTCTTGTGGACATTCGTTCGAGGCATCTTTTTGAATGACCTGCAATTAGATGTACATAATTAGTAAAAATGCAAAATTAAATAGAACATAATTATGAAGAGATGAAAAACCAATAATCGAAACATAATTATTAAGAGATGCATAGTATTACATGTATTAGAAATAATCCTCATCCCTGTCACGATTTCGCCTTTGTCGGATCATAATCCTCATGATCACTATCATCCATGTCTACATCTTCCAACATATGAAGATTGACGGGATCCATGGGAGGAGGAACGACGTCAACACCGCATTTGTCCTTAAGTAATTTCTCAAGTAACTCGTAAGTCCTTCGCGCATCTCGAACCTCCTCGTCCTCCTCATCATCAACAACACTTTCATTGTCTACTTCCATTTCGTTGGGGCCCGGTTATTTCTATCATAAATTTACCTTGTAGCCCTTCTTCTTGGAAGAACTCTCCCTCATATGTGTTTGCATTAAAATGGTAATTGTCCCTGTTTGAAACAGGTAGTCTACCGTGTGGCAATACCTTCTCGCACAACATCCCAACCCTCGGTCATCCTGAAATTTCTCTTCAAAGCTCGGTCATACGTCCAAAACCCTTCATTCCAACCTTTGATCAATTCATCAATCACAGGGCTCTAAGAACACACCCATTTTATTTCCCGGTGGCTAGGAATTATCAAAGACAAAAGAATATTCTTCTCATTGAAAGCGGGCGCCCGAGGGAGATTCAATGGGATAACGAATCTGAGGCCAACAAGTGTATGGGGCAGCCATCATTCCATAAAGATTGAACCCATCACATTTGCCAGCCGCAACACGCACATTACGAGCCTCCATAGCTTTGTCGGGATGAATATTGTTGAAATGGGTCCATGCTTCGCATCGGATGGGTGTACCATCTTATCTCGGATTCTAGCGACGCCCATCTTTGTGCCATGTCATCTGTTTCGCAACTCCTCGGTCATGTACATCCGTTGTAACCTCGGTCCAAAGGGAAGGTACCGTAGGATTTTCACGGGGGACCTTAAGCGCCTCTTCTCACCGTCTTCACTAGGGTCTACCTCTATGAACCTTGAGGATTTACACTTTGGACAAAGGTGTATCATCTTTGTAGTCTTTCCTAAATAAGACGCACCCGTTCTCACAAGCATGTATCTGCTCGTATGACATCTTGAGTACCTTGAGGAGTTTCTCGACTCGTACATGTTCTTTGGCAGCACGTGACCTCACGGAAGCAAGCCCCCAAAGATCATCAACATGTCGGTGAAGCCATCTCGACTAATATTGCATCGGGCCTTTAAGTCCATAAGGCGTGAAATGGCGTCTAGTATGGAGACCTCACAATAGTCGTGAAGGGGTTTTACGTGTCGCCTCCAACATGGTATAATAGGCCTTTGCGGTTTCTTCTGGCTCCTCCTCCCCCTCATCCCCAAGTCCTTGCTCAAAGTTTCCGGCATGAAAGTCATCTATCATGTCTCCTATCCCGGCATCAGAAGCAAGATCATCGATGCGTTGCCTCACGACCTCGTCTCTCATACGCTCAGTTTCACCATGGAAGATCCACCGCTTATAGCCATCCGTCCATCCATACTTGGGAAGATGTTTAGACATGTCCTCCTTACTTTGCCTTTTTTATTCTCACATTTCTTGCATGGACACCAAACCCATCGGCACCTCGAGCATTCTGAAAAGCCTTGTCCACGAAAGCACTGCTCTTCTTAACCCATTCAAGGTCATAATCTCCAAAACTCCTCCAGCCATCGTATATCCACGCACGGTCATCCATTCTCTATCATATGCGCGAGAATATAAGAATGCAGTGCATCTACACAAGGATCCTACCATCTAGTAGGTGAAGATAGGTCCTAATCCCACCCGAGGATGCGTAGATGAGGTCAATTCCATGCTCCACTCCTATCCGAGACAGAATTTCGGCAGCACCTCCCCGCTGTTCTCCAAATACACGTCCTCCCCGAGAGGGGGAGGCGTATTCGAAGAACAATAGGGAGATGCTCGCCAAAACTCAATCGAGCAGAGTGGAGCATGGAACGAACCTCATCTACGCATCCTCTGCTGTCCAAAACGTGGACAATTCGAAACAGTACGGTTATAGGTATGTAGGGATCCGATACTTCCAACCGTATCTCTTTCGAACGGAGACGCCTAACCGAGCTGCGCGATCTAGCTACGACCATGACACGGAAGGAGGGGATATACCTAGGGTCGCGGTGGAGTCGGAGCTACCCGGCGAGGAAGAAGATCGGGGCCGCCAAGGGGACTCGGCCGGCTCGGCAAGGCACTCGACTCCGCTCCGGAGGGCTCCTCTCGCATAAAAAAGAAACACACGGATCGGGTTGAAAATTTCGACGTAACCTCCCCCCGTGACGGGAGGTTTCCAATACCGCAAACAAAGCACATGGCACGATGGCCGACAATCATATTCACATCAAGGGCACGATGGACGATAATCATATTCACATCAAGGGGCACGATGGTCGACAACCCGCGAAGGACGAAGATCGGCGGCGTGCGTGGGACGGACGATGGTGGGCGGTCCTCCTCCCTCTCTTCCGCCGGGCGGTGGCGGCGGCGCGAGTCACAAGGCGTCCGGGCGCAGCGGCGGCCGGGCAACGGTGTCGAGGCACGCCGGGCGACGCGGCGTCGGGGCCTCCTCTTCCCCCTCCCCTTCCTCCTCCTCCACCTCCCCCACCCCCCACCCCCACCTTCCTCCTCCTCCTCCTCTCCTCCCTTCTCCTTCTTCTTCTTCTTCTTCCTCCTCTTCCCCTCCTCCCCTCCTCCCTCCTCCCTCCTCCCCTCTCCTCCCTTCTCCCTCCCTCCTCCTCCTCTTCCCTCCCTCCTCCTCCTTCCTCCTTCTCCCTCTTCCCTCCTCCCCCTCCCCTCCCCTTCCCCGCCTTACTCCGTCCGTCGCCCGCGGGCGGGCGCGGCGGGCGGCGGGCGCGGGCGCGCGGCGGCCGGGAAGGGCGGGGGCTGGGCGGCGCGCGGACGGGCGGCGGATGGGCGGGCGCGGCGCGGCGCGATCGGCGGCGCGCGCGACGGAGGCGGGATGGGCGGGCGGGCGGGCGGGCGGGGCGTGGAGGCCCGGCGGGCGAGGAATGGGCGGGCGCGGCCGGGCGCGGCGCGTGGCGTGTGTGTGTGTGTGTGTGTTTTGTGTGTGTGTGTTCGAGTGAGTGAGGGGTGGGGAGCGTCGAGGGTTGACTAAGTTTTTTTTTAAAAAAATCGATTTCCCCGTGATGGATCCGGGGCCGCTCACGGGAAAGACAACTCCTTTCCCGTGAGCCGCCCGGATCCATCACGGAAATCTCGTTTTTATATATATATTTTTGAAATCCACCGCCGCCACACTGGAAGCGGGTCCCACCGACCCCTTCCCTGAATAGCTCACGGAAATCTCTCGCCTTTCCCGTGAGCTGCTCACGTAAAAGCTTTTTTAGAAATTAAATTTATTTCTCCCCTTTTTCCTAACATATATATTTTCAAACTTTGATCAAGATTACTTCAAAAATACCTTATCACATACACTCACCCAGACATAATTGATCCTTTTCGCGAAAAAATTGCCATTATTTCATGTGGTTCTATCTCCTTTTTTTTCAAAATTGTATTTATTTCACTACAACAAAAATTATAATAATTACCAAAATAATACAAAAAATTCTCAAAAATAGACATGACACAATATCTGAGGTCTGTTGCATATAGAAAAAGTTTCGTAGCCAAACCACAACTTGACCGCCACATCCACATGAAATCACACTAGATCATTCTCAACAAACATGAAACTTCTACGTAGATGTTGGAGCTTGTGAACATCGTGACGTGCCAACTTGTGCGAAACGTTCCCAATTTTTTATCATAGCCTCGGCATAAGATATCATGACATATTATCAAATTTCATGATTTTTTGCACATCGGTTTATTTTCTAGAATTTTTAAACCACTGGAACAGGGATTAGAGTTGATGATTTCGTATTAAGATGTTCCGATTTCGTTATTTTTTAAATGCAAGGCCTTACATTGTGTTGAGTATGAGGAATATAAATTTTCACCTAATTTTTTCAAAAATTTGAAGCACTTGTAGTTCAAATTTGACCTCATTTCATAAATTCCCATAAAAGAGAATAATTACCTAAATATATCAAATAAAGTCAATAATTCACCAAACTTTAATATTGAGTGCAATATGATGTGCAACAAGTGTAGAAAAAGTTTGGAGATGAAAATCAAAAAAAAAAAAAAAATTCGTGAGCTTCTTTCCCGTGAGCGGGATATACCTCTCATGGGAAAGGGGGCCCTTGCCGTGAGGCCGCCTGCTTGGCCCACGGGAAAGCCTCGCTCACGGGAAAGTGTTTCCCGCGTGAGCAAGACGGAGTTCTCACGGGAAAGGGGCACGGAGGGGACGGAGCGGGCTGGGACTCACGGCGGTTACCTTTCCCGTGAGCCCCGCTCACGAAAAGGAGGGGGCTTTCCCGTGAGCTAAGCATCACGGGAAAGGTGATTTCCCGCGGCGCATACATTCTTTCCCGTGTTGTTTTTACGCTTGCTCACGGAAATCGATCCTTTCCGTGAACTGGCTGACGGAAACTATTTGCCCACGGAAAGCGCGGGAATCCGGTAGTGTAGGTCAAAACCATCGACCTGGTGCACACTCTCTATCAAACATGAAGGAATGTATAAATTTTAAAGGAAATACATGAAAAATTTGAGACAGATTATTAGTAAACTTTATTTTAGCATGGTGCACGTGCACCATGGAAAGCCAACATGGCTTCGCCCCTGGGTACTACTAAAATAATCAAGGTGCAAAAATATAGCTTTTGGGTATAAATAATTCTTACAATAGTGAAGATGTGTATCCAGTTGAATGAAATAAAAATCTCTATATATACTTAACAGGTGAATAATCAAAATGACTCTTTTGCAGTTCACATGCATGGGTGAAGGTTTTGTGACCCACATGACTCTCAGGGAGTTTAATTTGAAAGCTAGCCAAATAAGGAACAGGGTACGTAGGATGTGGACTCGCGAGCTCCAAGTGCAGCGGACGATATGGTCCGAATGCAACGTGGATATGTGATTGGGATTTGGTATCGCCGGGTAAATGATGACATAAGACTTTTTGTTGGGTAGAATAGATAGAAGAGATACAGATATACACTCTAATCACGAAAGGAATCTATTTTAAATATAATTTTAACATCGTTGTTCTTTTTCCGGGTAATGTTGGAGTGGTGAATGGTGAGCTATTTTTCTGTTAAATAAGTAGGCTCTTGTTTATTATGTGCAGCATCAGTTCAGTTGTATTCTGAACAGAACTGGCAGTTAAAGCTAAACCTTCTGTCTGTGATCGATGTTATTAAAAAAAAACATAAACCTTCTGGCAGCTGGGCCCCACTCGGCCAGTGCCCTGCGCTGGCTCACGTCACTCGCAAGGCTACAGGCCTGACTACGTGAAGACGACAAGATGGCCCGCGTTTTGACGGACGGGGACCACCGCCGGCCAGCCGGCGGCCGCCGAGCAAATTCTGGAAAGTGATCGGCAACTGACATCACCGTCCGTTTCATGCCCGCACACAGCTTGCTCTCCGCTCCGCATAAACCACCCTCATCTGCAACCCTGGCTCGCACGCTTTCCCTCCACAGTCCACACCACCGCCGGCGTGCCCACCCTCTCGTCGCCCATCGATCCCCCATCCTCGTTGGGGATCGACAGATCGACGATGGCGTCCAACATCCGATCTCTATGGATGGAGCCCTACGTGTGCCCCCGTGGCTTTGTGCCTGCTGTACAGGGCGAAGGGTGGGGACGGCGGCCGGAGCCGCCCTCGCCGTCACGCCTCGATTGGCTCCACTATTTGGGTTGCTTCCTGATCGTCAGCGGCATCTGGGCTCTCTCCCTACAGTTCCGTGGCTTCTTGCTCGACGACGAGTACTCCGTCGTGAACGTCCTCGCGCTGCTCCTAACAAGAATCTACATGCTCATGATGAAATTCTCTCCGGCGCCGTCCACCTGGACCGCCGTCGCACTGCTTCCCACCTGCCCGGCGCCCACCATAAGCACGCCGCCGGTGTGCTACGGTAAGCGTTGCATGCCCTCCGATCGGATCGATCAACTTCGTTCTCTCAAGCATATCGATCTCTATGTATTTTCTTGCTGCGAATGTTTCGTGATGGATCCGATATCTCACTATGACTTCAAGCATATCGATCTCGATCTGTGTGTTTTCTTGCTGCGAATGTTTTTTTTTTTTTTGATGAAATTCTTGCTGCGAATGTTCTTGATGCATCCGATTTGGATTCAAAGTAGAGAAGCTGGTGGGTCCGATCTGAATGTTCTCGATGCTGATAATTCTTCAAAAATGTTCTCGATGCTTATATTTAATCAATTTGGCGCAAGATTTTCTTCTTGTTTGAGACCATGCATGAAGTTCTACTAGGATACTACCCTTGCCCTCTTTTATTGTCTATATATCTTTGTTTCTTGAATTCTTTGTTCCGATTTCGATTGGAAAAAACCGAGAACGTGTTCTGCATCGATTTACTTGGAAAATATATAAGTATATATCAGTGCAGGCGTCTGCACATCTATTGATGTTTGCATTACTGCATAGTGTGAATGTTTTCCTCTACTGAGGACTGACCATGCTACATGTTCTTCATAAACACCAGAATGGGAAAAACCAGCAGCTACTCCCATAGTGCTGCCGGGGAGTAGTGGCTCTGCAGAGAGCAACTGGCGGAGCCATGAACAGGACGGCAATTACAATGCCGCCAAGAAGTGCTTTGACAGTCTTGTAAGTGATGCTGCCTGGACCTGCGATGAACAAGAGGATGATTACAAGGCCGCCATGAAGTGCTTTGACAGTCTTGTCCGCGATGCCGCCAGGATCTGCTTTGTTTGGAGCTACGATGTCAATTCCCTGACTCCTCAATGTAACATCTATTTTTTTTTTCTATCTCTTCATTCTCATGTAGAATGTTGGAATCAATATACATGATTCCAATCGACCACTAAAGGTCATATATATCTGATTATATTTCCTTATTATTGCAGCTGATGAACCACCTCCGACATGAATGAGAAGGTCTTAGTGGCTGTGCGTTTCAACTGATCGAGCCCAGCTATGTAGCTTAAAGAAAGCAGTTAGCCACAGTTAATCTATGCTCTATGTTTCCTAATGGTGGCATGTGCAAAGAACTGAGGATCAATGCCTCAAATGCAGTTGTTTCCCCGTGGATCATGCCATCATGGGCGGACCTGCTGTTGTGCCTGGGTATGCGATGCACTATCATCTGTTTGCGTGTCCGTGGAACTGATCTTTTATTGCAATAATCAATGTTGTCGCCTTTGATTCTTCAAAAAAAAAAAAAAAATCGTTGTCACCATTTGTTTTATTATTTTTGATTTTCTGTTTGTGTGATATATATTCTTCAAGGTCCCGTTTGGATCCTTAGAGTTAAATTCATTCTATTGAGTAGAGACATAGCATGGTGATCTTTAGAAACATAGCATGGTGAATCATTTAGCTTAGGTAAAAATATTTTGTCCCCTTTGCCGAGTGCCAAAAGGAAGGCAGTCGGCAAAGACCCTCTTTGCCGAGTGTCTTTTTTAGCACTCGGCAAAGACGTTTTTCAAATCAGTTTTTTGAGGCAATAAACGAATTCAAATCAAAAAGTTGTCAACTACAAAGTCTCATAATTTTTTGAGATCTACAGTTTTTATTTAGAAAGTTTTTTAATCCAAGGTCGTTTAAAAAGCCAAATTTGAATCAAATTTGAAATTTGAATTTTGAAACGACCTTGAATGGAAAAAACTTCCTAATTAAAAAAACTGTAGATCTCAAAAGTTATGAAACTTTGTAGTTGACAACCTTTTGTTTTGAATTCATTTAGTGCTTCAATCAAGCAATTTAGACTTGGTTTAGTATAGTATACGAGGAACTAATACGGAATCCAAACACAAGTGACAACATAGTGTAGTGGTAAGGCCGGAGGTGTCTCATTGAGAGGTTGAGGGTTTGACTCCGCCAGGCTGCACATCCATGGAAAATTGTGGAAAAAAATTGAGTTCGATGCAGGTTGGATGTGGCTAGCTCAACGATCCACTACACAACCTAAAACTTTTGGGTTTGTTATTAATCTGATCTAAAATGTCCACTCAACGATCCACTACACAACCTAAAACTAAGCTGTGTATCTCCATGGTTAGCTGAATTTACCAGAAACAAATTGTGCTCCTCCATCTGTTCACAAACCATGCATTCACAAAACATTTCGTTGGAGGTAATGTAATCTAAGCCAGCAGACATAAGCAAATTCACAAGTTTGATGTGCTTGTGTTTTTTTGTAACGTGAGCTTGGATTGACTACCCCATGCATTTCCATAAGCAAATTCAAAAGTTTGTTTCTTATTAATGAAGCATATATTATTTTTATCAAAGCCCTTAATGATCAACCCCAGATATGTTTTGGTTCAGTGATGATGCCTTTTTATGTCTGTGTAGAATCTCACTGAACCCTAGGTGCACATCAAAAACTCATTTCAGTGCTGTCATATTTGGAGGTTGCTTAATTAGTCTTCCTCTGTGCTCCTATATCAGGTGGATGTGTATCTGGGACAAATTAGGAGTGCAAGTGGATGTGTTCGGGGGGTGAGGTACAGTCTTGTGTCCTGTTATATGATCGTGGCCAGTTTTTAGTACCGTTCATGGCTTAAACCAGTGGTGGAAATAAAATCTGTCCAATTTTCACTGTCGTTTCAAGCCATGTCTAGCAGTAGTATATTATCACTAGCTGTGTTAATGCAATCGGTACTAAGTGCCATTGGTCCTCAAAACCATTTAGGTAATAGTGATGTCTGCCAGTATATATGATTTCCATGTATCCAACGCCAGACCACTCATCATGCAAAAGACAAATTGAGACACCTCTATAAGGATGCAACTCAGTAGCTGCTATAATATTGTACCTATAACTACACTGTAGTTGGGTATGAGAGGTGTCTGGATCTCATAAACTTGCTATTTACCGTGAGTGATGCGATGGACTACAAGTTTGTGCTAGTTTTCTTGATTACCTTCCTTCCGAGGCCTGGCAGCTTGGACAGCCGTAATGTTCACTGTATGTTAGAGGTGCATGTCAACATGTGGCAATTGTGCCAACGCAACTGCCAACATAGGATCTGGCGATACTCCACATCAGAGCTGCAATAACCTACTCCGCAGGACAACATTGCAGGAAGCTTGTGCGTGAAAGTTTGGGAATTTGTCCCAACCGAAGATATCTTCTTTTCTCCGGGTTCCTGTGCAACCTTCTCCTGCTGCACATCTGTTGCAGTCAAAGCTGTGTGTCTCAAGCGACTCTCCATGTTGATGCCCTGAAATAATGGATGGCAGGAGAGTGCCTGCTATGCTGTGGGTGTGCAGCAGTGTGGCGTGCCAAAAGCCTCGCCCATTGTTTGTGCGCTTAAGTATGGTACTTGTGTCACAAATGCAACTTGAAGTCGCTTGAGTCCTATGATCTATATCTTTACATTTAAACCAACACATAGAGAAAAAAATTATTCTGTTATTCAATACCATGTTTATGTATATATGTTATTTTCAAATCTCTACTCATAGTGGTAGCCCCGCACCTTCATTTTGTTATTTTTTTTGAGGAATCAGGAGCAGCCGGAGGCTCTTACCACCTTAATTTTGTTGCACAGATTCTAACATATAGTTTTGATCATATAATCTTTCAAAGGGATGCAAGACAACAAAAGCGTGTGAGAGAATGAAACACCCTAATCTACGCATATCATGTTGCTCTAGGTATGCATGAGAGGCATTATTTTACGAAGTCCGCTCTTATCAATATTACCATAGATCGTCTTTGTTTATTAATGGAGAATGGGGTAGGCCCAGTTTAAAAAAAAAGATTGCCACATATAAATGGAAGCTCATGACCTGAACACCACATGTGGATGTAGAAGCTGGAACCGACAATTGTATGTGATTTCCTATTGTAGAAGCCTAGCAAGAATCGGCAATGACAGGGTGATGCACCAAAGTTTCCAAGACCTAGTTCCACATGCGCAATGTGTTGAGTGCCAAAACCGAACACATCCAAGCAAAATTAGAAGAAGAATAAATTTTTGTAGTAGTAATAGTTTATTCACTATGTGAGACATGAGAAACATCATATGCATTTAGTAGAAAATATTTGAGAAGTGAATATGACTCATTATTACTATGATGCTTTAGTGAAGGATAGCATCCACTTGATCGAAATAATTTTGTACATTTACTCATCTTAATGTTACAATTGGTTGGTTACAATAAAAATAAACTTTTATAGCTATTAGCTTTTTATGTAAAATGATCCTTTTATGGCTGTCAGCTTTGGCCTTCCAAATGGCTGTTATTTTGATTCTGATGAACCTTCCCCAAACTGAGCGAGGTATGCACTTTTTGTTAAGTATTTCCCATCTGCTGTCCATCTCCATCATATTTCGTCTTCAACCATATAGTTGATCGGGATTGTTCCAATGGCCTTCCAGAGGTTAATAAACTCTTGTACTTCTTCTGGCGATGCTGGAGGCTTGGGGCGATCGCCTTGCATTTAAAAAAATGAGCGTGGACCATTGAACCAGCTCGAGATCCAAAAGCTTGCGTTTTCCCATTGCCTACCGTCACACATTGAAAAGGTCTCAAGCCACCGAGTCACAGCCTCAAAGGGCACCTCCATTTTGCTGCACGCTCTTTCCTGCTGCAACCACTGGTACCAACGTAACCTGCTGAGAGCTCTAGTGAACCGTTCTAAGACAGGCAAGCAGTTGGTTGTTGGCCTATGGAGAAGCGAGTGTCCACAACACAAGCTTTTGGGGGCTCACCTCTACAAGAATAAATGTATATATGGGTTACCATACAAAGAAGCAACACTAGTAGTGTGTTGCAAAGAAGAAACACTAGTAGTGTGTTGCAAATGAGATGATCATATATAAACACTACAACATAGGAAAACTTAGCTCTCATGATCCATATTTTGCCACACCGGGGCTTTTGCATTGTGACATTCTTGAAGTATAAACAGTACAGGGCGCTGGTCTGAGAGACTCCATCTTTTTTTTGAAACTTAACCGGGGGGGGGGGGGGTGGGGGGGGGAGAGCTTCCCCACCTTTTTCATTTCAAAAGCACTCATGTCCTACCAAGGACTTACAGCGAAAAAGAGTTTTTAGAAGTTTAGAGAAATACAATCGCATAAGTAAGCACACCAGATCAGAATACAATCGCATAAGTAAGCACACCAGCACTCATGTCCTAGTCGGGGTTCTCTGTATAGGTGTAGTAGATTCACATTGATTTTTGCTGCAAAGAGTGAATGGATTAGGGGTAAGTGTGTTTCCTTGGTCCTTGTGAGAAATTCTTAGACGCCCGTGAAACATGGCTGGTGGGTGTATGTTATTAACCAAGAAATAATCCAAATCAATATGCTGGACCACAAGTTGCTAGCTTGTAGCCAATCTGCAAGAGTAAACATAGAGGAAAACAAATGGTTCATAAAGAAGCACTACTACAAAAAAACACACTATATATGGAGATGTCTGGCCTGCCACCTATATTTTTATGGTTGTACAAATCAAAATTTTATAGAGACTGTTCTGCAGCTGCCTCGATAAATCAGAATTGTGAGGACCTCCCAAGCTTCATGCCATCAGCAGAGGAGCTCTACTGAGGATCAAAAAAGAGGAGCTCTACTGCCCTTTGCCACAGCCAGAGGGCTCTGGGGCACTACGACGTGGCCGCTAGAGGGGATGTGTCCTCGTGAACCACCACTAGGAGGGGCTATGGCCCGCGTTGATCCAAGCCTCACGCCCACCAGAGGGGCTGCGGCACCACCACTAGAGGGGCTACCATCTTGGATCAGCTAGCGTTGATCCGAGACCCATGCCCTACGCTCGAGATGCCCTACGCTCGAGAAGATCCAGTGAGAGAGACCTTTTATGACGCGGCTGAGGATGGAAGATGAGCTTATATAGTCCAGAGTTTTCTATATGGGCCTGTTTAGTCAGATCTTCTTACCACAATTAATAGAGGGGCTTCATATCCTTATGAGGTTGGCCACTGTTAATCAATTTTTAGAGGCGGTTATTTTTTAATGTTTCTGCAAAAATTGAAGTCTAGATCCCATTCTGGAGATTCTATCAAGTTTTGTCTGCCTCCATAAATAAAACTGCCAGCTTGCAAAAAATATTTTTTTGTGGTAGTAATTGAACCTTGGTTGTTATTATGAGTTGGTGCGCCATTCAATTTGTCATCATCTTTACCACAAAAAGGATATATGGTTATAAAGTTTCCATCCACTCGGCTAGCTGAAAATTGAAGTCTAGATCCCATTCTTGAGATTTTATCGTGCACTTGGTTAGTATTTTGAGTCCATCTGTTATATTTTTTTATATTTCCGTCGGTACCAACGTCACGTGCCTGCATAGCAGAAACCAGGTGGCACACAGCTTATTTTTCTGAAAAAAAATCTGACCATCGTCACATGCCTGCATGGTAGAAACCGGGTCGCACACAGCATATTTTAGCTTATAAAAAGAAGACTAGAGCTTCGTTGCGGTCTGAGACATATACACACACATCCCACTGGTAGCTCTGCATATGGAGAAGCAACCCTAGCTTGCAGCTCATCTGATCTATATCTAGTCACATCTGGTGGCTATATCTTTTTCATAGCTATGAGAGGCACCTGGAACTCATCTCTCACAGCGTTGTGGGACTTGTGCACATCCATGGCAAGCTATCCGGTCCATGATCTGAATACAGGATCCACCATCGATCTTGTTTGGCGTCTCATGCTTGCACTTAGATCAGCTGTGTGCAGCACGCCTAGCAATGTGACGAAGTTAGTCAACGCGTGTGATCATCAACACCGTGCAATTTCCTGGTACATGTAGGGGTTCGCTTAGGGACGGGGAAGGTGGAATGATGAGATCCCAAGAACTCAACAACTTGTTATTTACCGAGTGATGCGATGGACTACCAGTTTGTGCAACTTTTTCTCTAGATTATATTACACCCCTACAAGGATGCAACTCAGTGGCGGCTATAATATAGTACCTAAAACTATACTGCAGTTTTGTATGAGAGGTTTCTGGAACTCAACAACTTGTTATTTACTGTGTGAGTGCTGCAATAGATTACAAGCCCGCGCTACTTTTCTCGACTACTTCTCTTGCGAGTTCTAGCAGCTAGCTAGCTATCGGTGCATGTCAATGTATGCCAACATAGAGTCTGCCAATAGTTCAACTGAGAGAGCTGCAATAACGTACTCCGGAGGATGAAAGTGCAGCAAGCTTGTGCGTGAGATCAAACAGTATGTGTAGCAAGCTTGTGCGTCAGATCGAGTTTGATCACCTCTGGTCTAGTGAGGCAATAAACTCAGGGCTGCATGTTTGATGGGAAGAGAAATGAACCATGAATTCCATTGGAAGAGGGGTACCGTGTAGATGTGTGTATAAGAGTTGTTGGTACACCTATATAGTGTGTTTTTGCCTTTTCCTTCTCCAGAATGTATTTCATTTTCTAGCATATATATTGTCCAAAACGAATTGTCATGGCTGGCAAGGCTGCAAGCGTGATCAATTTCCTTTTGGGACTACAGACAAAAATTCCCTTGACGGCTAATTGTTGCATCCAAGTAATACATTATTACCCATAGATCAATGAGAGTCAACATGATCGAAATTTCTTGCAGGCTGGTGGTCACCCTCAAGAAAACGTAATTATGGCATGCTTAGATTGTTGATGCAATAAAAATTTCTAGGTAGTCCATGGCCTACTAGACTATCCATTATTGGGGCCGCCCATGTCTGTACTAGGGTCACACAATCATCAGCAGAACACCAAAAGCATCACCATTATGCCAAGCTTAGATTGTTGCACAATTTTTAATTTCTTTAAGATGCATGAGGAAATACATGGTAAGAAATGGGAAATTGTTAAACATCTAGTTACACCTTATCTACAGCCGAAATAACCATTAATCATTAATTATAGGCTCCATGCTTGCGTTTATGCTTCAGGAGCTACTCCTAGTTGAATAACCAACTTAAACATGCCTAGGCTGTATACCTCATTAATACTTTGTTGATGTAGTGTGCCATATATATATATATATAATCCACATGGTCCAAATAACTGTTCAAATGTACTCATACTAATTTTATGTTTGCCTCATTTCACCATATATAAAATCCACGTGGTCCAAAACAAAGAATTTTTTTTCGAAAGCGTCCACATTGGACGTGGTTCATTAAGAGAAATTAGAGTATCAATACATCCACCATGACTCTTTGGCGAAATGCCAACGAGTAAGGCGAGCAGGCACACATATATAAGTCGTCGGCTTTAACAGCGCTGCTGTAGGGTTGTACTTAGGCTAAGACCTTTGTGCGACAATAGTTGGGCTAAAAGAAGCTACTCAATGGTCGAAAGCAGGGGTGCGAGGACTCAGAACCCCGCAGCACACCATGAGGTAGGTCGAGTCGGTGAAGATCAAGTCGATGCGCCCGGAAAAAAGGTATCTCGATGAGGCCGTTGTAGAACTCGTAGGTAGATGACGTCGGCCTTTGCATCCTCCTCCGAGAACGTGTGCCCACCATGCTGTATGGACATCATGAAGTTTTTTCTCCACCTGTGGCACGCCTGGAGATGGAAATACCGCGTTGAGGCATCTCCCTCCCTAAGGTTCCTCGTACGAGAACGTGTAGGTCATTAGAGATGAGAACCTGATGACGCCACACTTATGGTCCTTGTTAATTGCCCCCTGTACCGACCAAGCCTCAAAAAGTGTTAAGGCTTCACATGCATGCATGGAGATTGCCCATGTTTCCGTCAGAAAAGCAGTCAGTTCCGGTAAAACAAAAAAGTCAGAAAAGCAGTCACAAACACAAAGTGCCTAACACTAGGTGCCTAATCGTAGCACTAACTAATAACCTTGCTCTGTTTCATGTCAACTTCTAGAAATGCCTTCACGCCGCTAAATTTTTGGAACCGAAGATCTTACTAAACATTCTAGGGCACTACAATGAGACAGTACAAATACATAATCAACAGCCCACACGCTAACCGCACTCTATTTCACGTCAGGTTATAGAAAACATTATCAACTTTTTTTTTCTCTCGCAATTAAAAACCAAATTTTGACAATTAGAGAGACAGACATCTTATGCACAAGATAAAGTGTGTCCCAATCATCAATTAGTAACTTGGACCATTTATGGGAAGAAGCTTATTTATTTGTCAGCCCAGTTCTACATATATTCGTATTATTTTGATGTGGCGCTGATATATAGTTGTCGCCGTCAGGGGTGGACAATTCTACACAGTAAGAGTTATGACATTTATCAAGTCAACAGAGTAGCATTGGTAGCCAGAGTTGTGCATGAGACAAGTAGTTCGTATATATAGTGTAGGCATGAAACACATCCGGAACAAAGGTGTCAGTAGGTTCATTCGTTGATCCAGCACAAAACTGCGTGCAAGTGTCTTCCTTGCAGCTAGCATAGGCATGAGATACATTGGGAACTGAGCTCTCCACCACCATTGCATGTGGATCAAGCTCGACCTCAACACCCTGCCTTTGGTGTGGTTATGAAGGACATCCTGAGCCAGAGCGACAGGCTCAGGTTCATCAACTTGGTTGCCAACGCATGCTTCCATACCAACACGCCGGAGGCATTGTACTACCGGCTGACGTCAACACAACGAACTGAGAGGTGTTCGTCAACATGGTCCACACCGTCGGGCGGGGTCTCAGGGAGACACTGCCAAGGAGACACGGCTGGCTTATCTTCTTGTTGTTCGCTATCATGTGCCATGGTATCCGATAACTCATGACCTATCAATGGCGAATTTTTAGTGTAGTTGAGATTGAGAAAATAAAATAGTCATATATACACTAAATTGATTGTCCACAAACGTGAGTAATCGTACTATATGTTTTCAAAATTAGGACGAGTAGTATCAATTAATCCACGATGATTATAATAATTTTCCTTTTGGTTGGATCATTTATTTGTTTTGCATGTCCTTGCTGTCCAGCGTTCTTCTGATCTCGCTTAGTTTTGTAAGTCTTACTTCTTTCCTTCTAGGAGTCCAGAGCACTAAATCCTATATTTCAGAATGAATTGAGCACCAAAAAGCTTGTCCTTCAAGTACAGCATCACCACCAAAGTTCCCCTTCCTGCCCAGCACCATACCTCCCAATGGCGAGACGTGTGCAATTTTTGGGAAAATATGTTGCCTTGCTTTTATTTTGTTTTTTTCACTTTCTGTTCATTAATCGGTCATTTTTTCAGTTCCTCTATCACAACTTGTATGGAAAGTGGTGTCCAATTCACTCCCGAATGACTATGATGCATGCCGGGCTACTCTTACAACATACTATGAGCTTTATATATCACCTCATGAAAAATGGACCACGACTTACTTGTCCATATACGAGCTGTGGATCTTTGTTGCATGGCTGCTTTGCTGGAATAAAAGTGAGCCATCCCTACCAACTTTGTGTGACCCACCAGCCTAAAGTACGGATAACACGTCCAAACTAAACAAATTTGAGCACTGCCAATGCACTTTTTTTTTTTCAATTGGTAATAACAAAACTAGGGCCAGGCTTAAATCTTTTTTTTTTCTCTCCACAAACTGCTTTTTGCATTAATGATCTGCAAATAAGGTGACACAATGTGTCGTTGGCTAGGTAGCATGACGAAACAAGTTAAACATATCATATCACACACATGAATGTGCATTCAGTATTTTAGGGCCACACACCAGCGGTCAGTAGTGTAGTCTTTGTCTGGTTTAGGGTAACATTATAGGAAACGTTTTCATCTGCTTGGTTCTATATATATGCTACTTATTCTCGCACCTCTACTACATATATAGTTATCCATCACAGGTAGTATTGACACATAAATAACAACGATAGTCTAGAAATTTCACAGCGAAAAAATAATATAATAAACATATTGTTGTATGTATGTTATAACAGTACAAATAGGCAACACCTGCAATTCAAGTAGCTAGCCGTCAATGAGGTGACTCCCTCACCTACGCGCACACATATTTTGTGGCTATAGTATAGGTATGAGATGTTACAGGAAATCAGCTCTTACTTCTGGAAGTTCTTCTTGGAGAATGATCTCATTAATGTACACATGATGCGAAGTTGTGGTCATTCCACCACCCACAACCATTAGCACACCATCACGAAGACGTGCCTGAAGCAGAGATACTGATCAATGGATCCAACGGCACATTGGCCGAGTACACGACTATTAGCCACCACCAGAGTGTATGTGATCTATTTTGTATGATTATTATTTTTGATTTTTTTTGAGGAAAACGGGAGGGGATTGTGCTTTTGTAATTAATGAATACAAGGTTCATACATTTGCCTCATGATACAAAAAAGGAAATAAAGAAAATAAGGACTATTACACATAAGCTTCTAGCCATTGATCTATTAAGGAATGATTAGAGGGTTTTGCTCTTGGTATAACTAAGGCAAACTTAGCTTTGAAAGTATCCTTGCAATGTTGATTAGAAGGTGAGATTGCTGCAGGTCCAAATACTTCAGCACAATGTAATTACAATCTCCATAAAGAAAGGCAAATGAATCTGAATTTGAGAGCCTCAACTATTTGAGTAACCAAATCATAGTTTGGGATCATCACGCCAAGAGTGGCCTAGCAAGATTGAGCAAAAGAACAATCGAAGAATAGATGCAGGAGTCACTACTACAAAAGGGAACTATAGGGGCGGTTTTTTGATGCTCATTAGGGGCAGTTTTCCCAACCGTCCCCTAAACAAGCGCCCTAATGTTAGCCGTCGACATTAGGGGCGGCTCCTGCTTGAGCTGCCCCTAATGTGGACATAGCAGGGGCGGTTCAGCTCATCATAAACCGCCCCTAAACTCTCTAAATGTAGGGCGGTTTAATCTAAAACCGCCCCTATTGTTGAATTTCACACCAAAAATATAAATTTAGAATATATATATATATATTTCACAGAATAAAATGACAATTGACATAATATCTCTCCATAATTCAAATAAACATATATGTATCATTCAAAACTCACATACTTCAACATACAATTCACATAACATACGAAGATCACATAACAACATAAAAGTTAAAACATCATCCCAACTAGCTCTTTGCCCATGGGCTTCCAATCAAGTTCCAAGCGCTGCACTTCTTAAGCAATGTTACACATCATCATCACCCTGCACACCCAGAAAAAATATATTAGTGGTTGTTTGCTTTTCGATGTGCATGATACACGGCTATCAGATTCACATATGCCTCTTAAAAATAGCAAACTAGTTAATCATTAGTCAATCCTATGTAGACATTCATTTGGAGCTAAGATTTACACAAACTTAACTTAGCAGGCACAAAAAGCAGTATAGTAATCTCCATGACAAAGAAAATCTTATTGTCATTTAACATGAGAGAGCAACATAAAACAATAACTCAGTCATACATGCATCACTACAGATGAAATTTTTACCACAGCAGATACATCTCATGAGTAGCCTAACATAAAAAATTTCACAGCAATTAAAATAAGCTTCAACCTTGAAATGCACTATATGCTATCATGAGGCAAAACCTAAATTACAGCTTCTGTAGTAGTAGAAAGCAAAGAACAGGATAGAAGCTGCACTCGTGAGACCAGCCTAGCTGCTTTACTACTGCATTCTGAAACTCAAAGAGCAATGCTACTACTGACCAAGCCGGAAACAAGCTGCTGCCTTTGCCTGGAAACAGGGAACAACGAAGATGATGTACTCACCTTCGTGAAGTACTCACCCTCGGCTCCGTGAACTCGTAGTCGTACATGTAGTAGTCGACCATGCCTCTGTGTACTGCACCGCCAATCCCCTTCTTCCGCTCTCAGATCTGAGCGTTCATCTCCAAAATCGAGTGCTCCTCGTCAGCAGCTTCACTGGATCCATGAGCTCCTTGCCAAATCCGCCTCCAGCTTGGGATTGAAGGCTCCTCGCCGAAGCTGCGATTGAGAAGGGGAGCCATGGAGCATCAGAGCAACACGAAAACAAGATCTCGGGCGTGAACGAGCGAGCGAGAGAAGGGGGTGAGCTGGCCGGGGTCGTTTCTCCTACATCCAGCCGTCGGTCGACGCCACGGGGGATGGCCACAACAGCGCTCTTGCTCGCAGCTACAGCGTAGAAGGGGGAGCATGCTGATACCTCGCACGGCCATAGAAGCGGAGGTTCGGCGTGAGGCACGGCCGTGTCGAGCCGGAGCGGCTGCCGTGGGTTGCCGGAGGGCCCCGAGCGCCAGTGCGCATTCACGCGGAGCCGGAGGGCCCCGAGCGCCGCGTCTCATGGAGCGGTGAACGGCCGCCGCTGCTGAGATGTGAGAGTGGGGAGGAAGAGTGGAGACGGAGGAAGCTAGGGTTTGCATTTTATACCACGGAGGAGACATCTCATCCGTCTGATTGCAATCAACGGCCCACGAATGATGGGCCGAACCGGTGGGCGAATAGGTGGGCTGAATGGAAATCATGAATTTCTTTTTTCCTTTTATTTTTAAATAAAAAAACATGAATTCTCAACGAAATAATATAATATATATATTAACACATGAATTCTTGCCTGTGTTTGTTGGCAACATCTTAAAAAATCTACTATGCACGAGATACATTGTGATTCTAGATTTACTTCACACTTGGACACATCTCTCTTAAGGTTTCATAAACTACAAGTGTGATTCTAGATTTTGTGACTAGTGTTTACTAACACTTTCTTAAAAGCCAAAATGACCCATGTAACCAATGTTGATCTCGATGAGCTCTAACACGTTTGTATTCAAAGTTTTTCGATTTAATGTCATTTAGTGCTTCGTTTGACCTTGTTTGACCAAGTTTGACTTTTCCAATTCAAACTAAAGACCCCTTTTGGAGCCCTAGATGTCCTCATTTCCAAAAGTCACGAACACCGACTTTGTGTAGCTCCTCAAGATCTACACTCTATATATACAACTTTTTCGGATTCAAAAGATTTTGAACCGCTCAAATTTTGAATTTCAAATGTTTTTTGAGAGTTTTCAATTTTCCTGACCCTAAATGGCTGAGAATTTAAAAGTCATGAATACCAATTGCCTCACCCTCGTCGAGATCTACAATGCGTATGTAGGTCATTCTTGCGATCGACAAAGTTTTGATGGACGTTCTTCACACTTGGACACATCTCTCTTAAGGTTTCATAAACTACAAGTGTGATTCTAGATTTTGTGACTAGTGTTTACTAACACTTTTTTAAAAGCCAAAATGACCCATATAACTAATGTTGATCTCGATGAGCTCTAACACGTTTGTATTCAAAGTTTTTCGATTTAAGGTCATTTAGTGCTTCGCTTTGACCTCGTTTGATCAAGTTTGACTTTTCCAATTCAAACTAAAGACCCCTTTTTGGAGCTCTAGATGTTCTCATTTCGAAAAGTCACGAACACCGACTTTGTGTAGCTCCTCGAGATCTACACTCTATATATACAACTTTTTCGGATTCAAAAGATTTTGAACCGCTCAAATTTTGAATTTCAAATGTTTTTTGAGAGTTTTCGCTTTTCCCGGGCCCTAAATGGCTGAGAATTTAAAAGTCATGAATACCAATTCGACTCACCTCGTCGAGATCTACAATGCGTATGTAGGTCATTTTTGCGATCGACAAAGTTTTGATAGACGTTCTTCACACTTGGACACATCTCTCTTAAGGTTTCATAAACTACAAGTGTGATTCTAGATTTTGTGACTAGTGTTTACTAACACTTTCTTAAAAGCCAAAATGACCCATATAACTAATGTTGATCTTGATGAGCTCTAACACGTTTGTATTCAAAGTTTTTCGATTTCAGGTCATTTAGTGCTTCGTTTGACCTCGTTTGACTTTTCCAATTCAAACTAAAGACCCCTTTTTTAGCCCTAGATGTTCTCATTTCCAAAAGTCACGAACACCGACTTTGTGTAGCTCCTCAAGATCTACACTCTATATATACAACTTTTTCGGATTCAAAAGATTTTGAACCACTCAAATTTTGAATTTCAAATATTTTTTTGAGAGTTTTCAGTTTTCCGGGCCCTAAATGGCTGAGAATTTAAAGTCATGAATACCAATTGGACTCACCTCGTCGAGATCTACAATGCGTATGTAGGTCATTTTTGCGATCGACAAAGTTTTGATAGACGTTCTTCACACTTGGACACATCTCTTTTAAGGTTTCATAAACTACAAGTGTGATTCTAGATTTTGTGACTAGTGTTTACTAACACTTTCTTAAAAGCCAAAATGACCCATATAACTAATGTTGATCTTGATGAGCTCTAACACGTTTGTATTCAAAGTTTTTTCGATTTCAGGTCATTTAGTGCTTCGTTTGACCTCGTTTGACCAAGTTTGACTTTTCCAATTCAAACTAAAGACGCCTTTTGGAGCCCTAGATGTCTTCTTCTTCAAAAGTCACGAACACCGACTTTGTGTAGCTCCTCAAGATCTACACTCTATATATACAACTTTTTGTATTCAAAGTTTTTCGATTTGAGGTCATTTAGTGCTTCGTTTGACCAAGTTTGACCAAAACACATTAGGGGGTGGTCAGTATATATAACCGCCCTCGATTTAAGGTTACATTAGGAGCGGCTGAAATATAACCGCCCCGATTTGAGGAGACATTAGGGGTGGCTGAATTATAACCGCCCCTAATGTGTCGGGACATTAGGGCGGCTCGTAACATGAGCCGCCCCTAATGTGCCAACAATAGGGGCGGTTTGTTACGAGCCGCCCCTAATGTGCCAAATCTTAGGGCGGTTTGCTTCTACCCAGAATTTCACATACATTAGGGGCGCTCAAATTATGAGCCGCCCCTAATGTAAAAAAAACCCAGCTCTCTTAGTTCCCTTTTTGTAGTAGTGAGTGTTTCCTCTCAACCCCCCTATAAACAAAACACACAATTATAACTTGGGAAGTGCATATGTTTCCTTCTCAGAAGCTCCATGGTGTTTAGTCTGTCTTTGAGAAGCAGCCAAAAAAAGACTGTTCTTTTATTCTCGACATGAGTTTTTCCACAACCATTTGAAAGATTGATGGACCCGAGAGGTGCGAATTAAGGCTCAGTAGGCTTTCCTCGAGGAGTAGATACCGGAGCCCCAAATGTAGCTCCATTGGTCGGTTGACCCTAGACATTTAGTTTTTGAGTCACCAATTGCATTTTCTAGAATTGCTCAAATGCCTCGATAGACAAAAGGCATCTGAAAAGATTAATTGAATGCCTTGTAGCCATTACAAATTTGACGGAGATGAAAACATCTTTACACAAGGAGAAATCGGATGGGGATAAATTGTAGAAAGAATCTGACCATTCCACACATCTAGCCAAAAATAGCAGGTCGACCCTCAAATAAGCAATTAGACAAAGCTAAGCCTTTATAAGAATCCAAAGTAGCTTCAAAATGTCTTTCCTCCAAAATGAGCATCTAAAATTGGTCGAAAAGCTTGGCAATTTTCGATCAAGATAATATTTGTCCCGCACTAACTAAACCCAAAGTGAGTGTCCACTTATTATATATGAAACTTAAATAGATGCTTGAGGCTGATACATTCATTTTGAGTACTGATATTCAAAACCCCCAGAACTCCCTCTTCTTTTGGGAAACATACCATAGGCCAATTAAATTTAGGAGGCTTTTACAATTTGCATCTAAACCTCTCCAAAAGCAAAGTGCTTCCTATATTTGTCAATCTACTTGATAATTGTCTTGGGAAGCATGAAAGTACACATGACAAAAGTGGGTGGAGGAGAAAAGACTGCATTTGTGAGCTCCAAGCTCCCCTCGCTTGACTTAAGAAAGCGTATATACTAACAAGTCTTGTTTCACATTTGGTAACAAAAGGCCGAAGTCGCAAGAATCGATGGTTTAGTAATACTCGAGGTAGACCAAGATGGGTAAAAGGTAAAGAACCCTTTGGAGCAGCCAAAATCATTTCCTAGATTATCCGAGTTTGATTAGACATATTTATGGATACCATGAAAGATTTTTCATAGTTCACCTTCGGACCCGATGGATTTCCCAAACTTGTTTAAAAGATTCTTTTAGAAAATTATCGATTGAAGACCCATTGCATGAAAATCAATGTGTCATCAGCATATTGTAATATTGGGAAATCTTGATCACTTCTCATAGGTATTGGCAAGTTTAAATCTCCATCCGAGCATGCAACATTTAGAAGTGATTGAAGGAAATCTACAGCAAGGACAAAAAGCAAAGGAGAAAGGTGGTCACCCCTGTCTTACTCCTCTAATACAATGAAAAGATTCTCCTAGAACACCATTAAGTATCACAGAGGAAGTGCCAGTGCTGAAAATTTGTTGCATCCATTGTATCCATTTATGTTTTTTTTAGATAAAGTTGTATCCATTTATGTGGAAAGCCTTTTGCTCTCATTATGTGAAGCATGAGTTGATGCTGTACTTTATCGAGGCCTTTTCAAAATCTAACTTGAGAATAATCATCTCTTTCTTGGAGTGGTGATACATATGAAAGTATACAAGAATCCAGGCTAGATAGACTTGAGAATAATCAACTCTTTATATTGTATTGTTTTCGGCTATATGCTTCCAATTAAGCACAGGCTGGAAATGTCCTCTAGAAGACTTTATATGTACCAATGTATTGTCTTTGTAGTGTTTTCATGATTACATAAAGAAAGATGAATACATTTATGTAGCCTTATTCGTTTTCACTCTCTAGCCAGCCTCTTTCCTTCTGCTCCTATCTATATAAATGCACACATCCATTGAGAAACCACAATCGTGTAGATGAAGGAAAAATCGACATGGCCAGAAAAGAAGCAACGGTTAGCAGACCTGTTCCTGATGCATATATCGACGTCTAACCAGCAGTACATCAATACATATGCTGGGTATGAGAGGTGCACGGAAATCAACAAATTCATACATTCGGTGTAAGCACTGCCTCCTTGTAGTAGCATGCCCGGTTTTCTAATGCCAGCAGGTAGTGCGTGTGGACCGGCTAGTGTGCAGGTAGTGCATGTGGGCGTGGCACGGCATGCGTGGTGCATGAAGGCAGCATGTGGCAGGAAAGAGTAGCCCACAACATTGCTTCTTTGGCACTGATTGTGAGCTCCAACCAGAAGTTGCTGTTGTGATCATTGAGGAGGGAGGAGGTTGTCTTGTTTTTTTTGCAAGTACTTACATATATTAAGCATTGGATCTGCAGTACAAACTTTTTTTTGGGGAGCTCCATCCCAAGGACTAACTTGTAGCACCGTAGCTATAACAGGAGAGCTATAACAGAGTGTCTTATACAGAGGAGCTCTATGACAACAGCAGAAATGGCTACGACATGGTGTGTCGGCTGATGTCAAGTTAAAGAGACAATACAAACATACTATAGAGACACAGCCATACATGATAGGCAGCCACATATATTGGATTTAATTTGGTGGCATCAATTAACTTTTTATTTGAAGTCAAACATATCAGTGGCCATGTCTGCACTCTATCAAGGCCGGTTGAGTAGTGCCACAATGGATTTTCATTCAAATTCAATTGTGTTGATAATCTAGCCATCTCGTAGTCACATATATGCAGCACAGGCAGAGCACAGAAACACAGGTATTAGCTCTGCTGGAACACTTTTTTTTTTTGCTGACGAATCTGCCCAAACACTTTCTATACATGTGCGTGTGAAAGAGAAAGACATATATATAAACGATATCAAGTACTTTTTCTGATCATAAATATTTGCAAGAAATGATTATGTTTATCTTTAAGACGAAAAAACATTGTTGAGGGGTTTTATGTGGACCCTTGGATTACTGTATTTTGGATGTGACCATCATATGGGCAAGTAAAGGGGGAAACATACTTTTAGCTTTGCTTAAGAAGAAACCAAGCGCAGTTATTTTTTTCTATGCTGTTTGCTCCATCTGGTCCAACGATACACACGCACCGCTGCAAAGAAGAAACAGTTTCAAGTCAGTAGTAGTGTTGTAAAAAGACTCCCATCCCTCACGCTTCAACTGTTTAGGCCTGAGAGGGTGCCCGAACTCAGCTGTCACCAATTTTCATGAATTGTGATGGACATATATCTATTATCTGTAAGCCATGTCGATACAAAATGATTAGCTTTGAGGAAATGTCCTTCTATTCGGATGGACTCACTGAAGGGTGATGCCCAATGAACTGGTCATGGAGTATATACCAATCAAAATGGCTTGGACTTCTGAAGAACCTAGATTGATCTCACTGCGTTCAATACCCTGCTGCTAATGCCAATCAACCTCACAAATGCTAGGCGTCAACTTTTCCAGGTACGCACCAAAGTCAGAATACTCTTTTGGGGGGAAAACAATGTCTCAATAGATAAGCACCAGACGAAATGACCTGGTAATGTTGCAGACAAGTCTGAAGGATCTCTGTTGCCCTGGACACGTGTAAATAGATGCGAGGTAACACACATGTTTCGCATAAATAGCCCAAAACATGTCGAAAGAATCACAAACTTTACCAAATCGCACAGGACTGATGCGAATTAAAAGCACCATGGCTGCTGGAGTTAAGATGTAATGTTGTTTGTTCAGAGAAGTTTAATTTTCATTTACTTCATTAGCTGTTGATGTGTACTTCAACTTTCCACCGCACCTTTCTGACGTAAACATAATGATCTGTCCGTATCAATAATTATTCCCACAGAGCTAGTCGAAAACGTATTTGGAAATTTTGTTGTATCTATGAACGCAGATATATATATATATACACACACACAGAGCAGAGCTTCTTATTTTCTACCCTCCCATTGATCTGACGATATATATACACATAGATCCATCACCATATGGCTCCAAAGAAGCAAATTAAGGCTTGTTACGCAAACGTAGTGGTTACAATATTGGCATGAGTGGCGCCAGGAACTCAGCTCTCTACGATACTTGTTCACACTGATGGCTGTATACCGTGTAAATGACCTCAGTAGCACATCTGGCGAGTCACACGTTGCGCATCAGAAGCTACATGACTAGCATAGTGAGCATCAGGGATCAGGGCTGCGCCTCCACTGTAACTGCGAAGAAGATGAGTTGGCAGTAAATTGTTGAGTCGTGCAGTGTCCCAAAAGCCCACTTGTCCCTAACAGCATGCGGCAGCTGATTTGTGTCCCTGCGCTAAATATATACTTGTTCTCGAGTCACCAACTCACCATGTTTCTAAATGAGACTACAAGAGAGTCAAGACTAACGTTTGTTTATGTGTGAGTGCAAACGAGACGGAGCAAAATTAATTATTAGTCAAATGAGAAGCATGTTAATTTTAATAAAACTAATACTGCCTCAAGTTATTGTATGCGCTCGCATTGAGCTGGTGCCTTTTAGACTGCTGATGTATGGTGACATGGTCAGAAGAGTACACCATTTGTAAGACTGTAGACGTACATCATCACACCACTCGTACCACGGTTAAGCAGTCTGTCTTATGCAAGAGATGGAGACTGGAAATGAGCAATCATATTTGTTTCCTCTTCCTTTCCTGAACCAAATTAATCGTTCTTCTCTCCTTCTATGACGTGCAGTAGAAACAAACACAGGTGTACTTTTATGTCGACTCCAAGATCGAGTTCAAGTAACAATTGAGGGCTTAGTTTACACACATTAGTGTTTCCCATGTGCATTGATGTGGATCCGGGGACTGAATGGAAAATTATTACTTTTCCCCACAACCTCACCTAACTTACAAGGGGTAGGGTACGTATGTATATATCCAAACTAACCCTGGAACGTACCTATTTACGCAAATATCACACGTTTGGAGCTTAAGAAATGATATGATATTATGTTGTGTTGCCAGATTTTAACACTGCAAATTGCAGAAAGTACATATTCAACAAAGAATTTGCTGCGGCTATTATTTATTTTGGCAAAAGTAAAGGAAATACTTCGGTCTCATAAGGAAGTGGTGGCTAGAAAGTCTTATGTAGCTTTTCCATTTTATTTCCTCTTACGAAACATATAGGTCTAACAAAAATGTTTGTAGACGCACTTGTGTAAGGCCAGGCCATTCTCTTTCTGAGGTTTCACCTCTCAGTTTCCAAAAGATGGTAAACTTATTGTGAAACTGATCTCTCTCAATGACTAATTTTGCTCCACAGTTTCATGAGATTATTTCAGATGGGTACGAACTGGGCCGAGACAAGGTGATACTAGTGGCAACTGCTGCTCCATATATACTGTTTGGTCCAGCACACATGGCCAGCTTTCTCACGCAGCCTTATTCACTTTTCTAACCTCTTGTTGGCCGGCTCATTTAATTTGTTGCCCATACACCATCATATATACATAGACATCTATCTGTTGGCAATAGATGCTAAAACAAAAAAGAAGATGAAAATAGTTGCAACTCAATACCAGCGCTACGAATGAACACATGTCCCTTAGCTGATGTTACACATATATATGGTACCTATATATGCAATAGTCAGGGGAGGCGTCAGGAAAGAGACTCAGCTCTCACCTAGTTCTATGAGTCCGGAAAGCGACTCAGTGTGACACCCCGCCCTCCAAAGCTGCACCGCACAGCCCTTCCGAGGGGCGTGCACGCGTACACATAGCACCCTGCTTACACTTTCATCCTCGCTTCGTGTAAAAGGGTTAACCCGAAGGTGATATGGCTGGAAGGCAAAGGCTTATAAGTTGGCTCCACCCTTGCTTAACCAGTAAGGTGGTACTAAACATGTGCACTGTGCACTCATAGGCCCCTACTAGGCCACATCCAAATTGGGCCGGGTGTTACACTCAGCTTGTTGGGACAATCCAATCCAGTAGAGTCGTACGTCCATCTGTGGCTCGTGATGATGGTCCATCAGATTTGCTGCAAGGCTGGAATCTTCAATGACGTACACAGGATTTGCCTATATGTATGTTTGATCTGCATGCGGGATCCGAGTATCCAAAATTTAAAGTTAAGTGGATGACATGACATTGTTTTTGAAAGCTGAGAGGCCGGGGTTTTATTCTTTGTCTAACATGATGAACGAATAACAAATCGAATCATTGTATCATATATATATATATATATAGAGAGAGAGAGAGAGAGATTCAGAAGTCGGCTGGCACCATTGTCGCAGATGCCACATGTTGTTGGGCTTTTGCAGAAGCCCCGTTCACTGGGGCCGCAAGCCGGGCACGGCGCTGCAGTAGCTACCACGACAAAGGGGTTTGCGTTGGGGTGGCGAGCCAGAGCCACCAGCACCACCGCAGCAGCTGTGTGCTAGGGCCACCGTCGCTGCCACCCACCAGTGAGCACCGCGGCGATGCACCGGAAGCAGCACTACACTGAGTTCGCGAGCGGGGCCGGCACCACCACAGCGGCCGCAGGTGAGGAGCACCGTTGCTGTGATGCGCAGGGGAACACCACTGCGATGTGCAAGGAAGCAGCGTCACAATTTGTCATTATTTCCTTCAAGTGCACTTAAATGTATCATTTTTTTTTTGAAAAGGACTTCAATTTATCATCATCGGACGTCATGGTAACTAGTTTGTATATTTGAATATCGTCGTAGTTGATAGAAAAGTATTTCGGGATGTTATGTGTACAGTTCAATAGTATTTATGAGCCGACTAGGCGACCTTCAAGTGTAGGAAGAGTGGAAACAAGGTATATATCAGGTAGGCATTTTACAGCTTTATTTATAAATTTCAGTGCATTTTTACTCTTTTATGTCCTCTCGGCTCCTTCTGTTCTGAGGACATATAAACACCCATGCACATCGCATCAGCACCTCTGCAAAGAGCAACATTTGCAACTCAATAATAGTGTTACAAATGAGAGGCGTCCATCAGCTCATCACACAGATCCATCAACACCTGATCTAGTCATATGATCATGAGAGGCACCGGGATCAATATCCGGGGAGTCATCGCCGTATCCCCAGCTGTGGAGTCACAAAAGCATGTAAGGCCCGCCACCCATCCCCAACAGTGGAGTCACCGCCGCATCCCCACCTAGCAGCTGTCCTCCTCCCAGGATACAGCCCGGCACGCAGCAAACCTTTCATGAACCTGATTGAACTTGTGAGTCGAAGCATACGCGCGCGTGATTGATTAAGGATGAGAAGGAGCGTGGATTCGCAAATCAGAAATCACGTATCATGAGGTGGCCGTGGGGCCAGAAGTCGTGGAGCTGGACGTTTGGGCGTTGGCCGTCTGTCCACGGCGAGCTCGCCCACCAGCTCTCGATGATGGCCTCGTAGTTGAGGTTGAGATCCAGGCTCCTCTTCAAGAACTCCGTACCCATGGTAACGTCGCCGTCATTGCTTGCTGACGCCTTCCTTTCGAAGCTGTCATCGTCATTGTTATCCATCATCGCCGTGGGCGAGCTGCAGTTGAAATCTATGTCCAGCACCTCGGCCAACGACGCCTCCTGCTTCATCAGATAAGCAGGGACAAGTCATGGTGTGGGTCCACCAATTAGTGATTTACCAAAAAGAAATTGCCGAACACTTGGAGAGGGGCCGCTTTTTACTTGGCAAATATTTTTGGAAGTTGGTAAATCAAGAGATTTCCTAAGTAAAAATTGGCAAACTTTTTCAAGATTCTCTAATGACGGAACTTTATACTTATAAGTAAAGATTAATGCCAACAAACGGCACTGCCATGCTGCAGCTGACAGGTATTACGGTAAAATAAACAGAATGTTGCAGATAACTTGCCAGCACCTGCATGCTAAATATAGCTTGGGGTTCCTTTTTGCTAATTCATTAGTTGTTTCAACTAGATCTCGTATGTGAAATTGCGATGAACATGGATTGACGAGGAATATAGGGACATCGCTATTTTGCAATCATGTAAGCCTGTAGACATCATAGCTTAGAACGGCAGCTAGGAGTAGTTTGCGCTGTCAAGCATTTTAGAATAAGTGGATTTACAGATGTAAAGTGTCGCTACAGCATATGTTTTGTTCTTTTTTGGAGGTTATTTATGTTCTTAACAGATCTGCTGGCCCTTTGATTGTAGTCGTGAATAGATCACCATGTGTATTCAATACAAACCACAGCGTAGTTGGCAGCTTGGCTTAAAAAAGAATGCAGTGTAGTTATTACTTTCTGTCCTCTGAGCTCCTTCTCGTTCGAGGATATATAAAGACACACATCCATCTGCTCCGCTGCAAGGGGGGTTACCCCTGTCGGCTGGCTCAGGGCCGACAGGCCCCCTGCTGTCAGCGCGTGTGCGACGCGTGGACGGCCACGCGCCAATGCCACCGCAGCCCCGCATCCACACCCGTGTCCCATCAGGCGAGGTGGAGAGCGCTCCCGCTCATCCTCTCTCTCTCCCGCTCCCTCACTCGCTCGTCCTCACTCTCTCTCCCTCCACGCGTAGCCGCGGCGATGCCATGGCCGCCGTCGCCGTCGCCACTGCCTGACCGCGCCACCGCACCGCCATTCACCAATCCCTCTGGCCAAAAGCTTCGCCTTGCTCCTCTCTATGACCTCATCCGGTTGGAAGCCGCACTCGAGCAAGGTATGGCCAACGCCGCCCTCGCCACCGCCAAACCTCGCCGTAACGCCGCCATGGCCGGTGTCGGCGCGTTCTCGCAATGCTGATCCTCTCATTCCCGTTTCTTTCGTGTTTTGAGGTCACAAGCTCGTGTAGAAACTAACCCTTGACGAAATCGGTTGAACTTCGGCCTGAGTTCGCGGACCACCGCCGTGTCACCGCCGGCGCCACCGTGCACGCACGCTGGGAAAACCTAACCGGTAGCCCCGCCTAACCCTAATCCGCTTCAAGCACAGCCGTTAGGTCACCCCGAGCTCAAATCGAGCTTAGCCGGAGCGCCCGGGGCTGGCAACGGCGACATTGCCGGAGAGCTCCGCCGCCGTGCCGCTATTGCCGCCAGCGAGCCGTGTTCCGACCGGCCCCTAGCCCGCACGTCACCCACCACTAGGTTCGTCTCGCCGAGACGGCCATAGATACTAGCCGCGTCACCGAGACCTCACCGTCGGTGAGAAACTGCCGCCCGAGCTCCATCCCTATTCTCCCGTAGTCGGCCGACACGGGTCCCAAAAGCTATCAGCTAGGGTTTTCCTTTTCCTTTTATGACTTCCAGTTTTTAGGTTAAATCTTCTTTATTTCATATCTTGAGCTATAGATGTCCAAATTGAGTGATTCAAATTTCAAGAAGTTTGTGTTCATGTGTACCCCCTCCGTCCCAAAAAGAACGACGTTTTGGGTTTTCATGCCACGAGTTCGGTTTGATTTGTACAAAATACGTGCAACATTTATGTCTCTAAATAAATTTATTAAAAACTAGACTTAAAGATCTTTCCGATGATGCTAATTACTTAGCATAATTATTTATATATTTTAATATATAATTGTTGGCGATTGTTTTTTAGGGAAGCGAAAAAGGTCTTTTCTTTTGGGACGGAGGGAGTAGTATCTCGTTGAAAATATAAAATGCCCAATTTGAAATACTTTTTATGTATAACTTTATTTAAATTGCTTTATTCTTGTAAATGCTAAATGCATAAATAATTATTGGAATATCAGAAAAAATGTGAAACTAGTTTTGTTAGTCTTCTTTTGACATGCTCGTCTATGAAAAATGTTAAACATGGTATGTTCTATGGTGGAAAATGCTTTGGTAGTTTTGGGTGATTTATTGGTTTGTTTTGTTATTTTTGATAATAGAATAAATATAAGGAATTTATGGTTACCAATTTTTTGTACATGCTTTATGTGAAGAAAAGTAACCTAAGATAATCGAAATCTGTTGTTTCACACTTTTTTAATATAAAGTAATTTATTGGCCAATCTGATGGGTTTCCTCATTAATTTTGTATAGGACAATATACATGTTATTTTGCCTCGATAATTTTATGATGAGCTATGTGAACCATGCTTGTGCTACTGTAATTTTCCTGGAATTTTGGGAGAACCTACTACACAAAATCTTTTTCTGCGAGGCACTTAGGTTTTATTAACCGTGGCGGTTTTTTTAAAAAAGCCACGGTTAATGGAGGCAAGCCAAGCCAGCCGGTCAGGGAGAAAACTGCCACGGTTAATAACCATGGCGGTTTTTGTAAAATAACAGCCACGGTTAATGTCTATTAATCGTGGCAGTTACATTTGGCGGTTTTTGGTATTTAACCGCCATGGTTAAGTCCGGGCTATAAATGCTGCCACCCACCCCTCCTTCCCCGCTGCTCCTCCTCTATTTTTTTAGGGTTTTGAGCTCCAAAACCCTAAAATTGGTCATTTCTTGGGGGGCGTTTTACCCTGGATTTGTTGAAGGGTTGGCACCGCAAAGAGGTTAATACTTACTCTCCTACCTAATCCCTCTCTCTTTTGCATGATTTAGGTGATTTTTAAATCTAGATCAAATGTAGGAGAGAAAAAAGCAGATCTAGATCAAAATTTTGGTGCTTTTAGGTGCTTTTCCTCTCTCTTTTAGGTGATTTAGGTGCTTTTCTATGATTTATGTGATTTAGGTGCTTATTTAGGTACTTTTCCTCTCTCTCTTTCCATGATTTAGGTATTTTTCCTCTCTTTTTTCCGTAACAGGTCATGGACAGGGATTGGATGTACAAGTCGAGGATAGATGCGCCTTTCTTGGATAATGTGAGGAAAAGTTTATGCACATTCTTCTTTGGTATTTATTAAGTGCTAATAGAATATGGAGGTTCTGCAAGCGCACAGAATACCATTGTAGCTTTTCCATAGGAGAGTATTCTAGAGTATCGTATCCATAGGGAAGCTTTGGCTAAAGAATCTAATAACTCACAATCATGCATCTACTAACTTAGCAAACCACTAGACTAAAGTGAGGGGGTAATGGATATATGATATGAGATATGAACAATATCACACACTAGAGAATTCCATGTTGAATGTATAGCTAGTAAGTTGAGAGGACAACGGGAGAGATCCAGGTTCCTATGTACTTCTCTATTACTTAGGTTCTATGATAGCAATCATACTAATGCACTTTGGAGCAACAGTTCCTTTCCAACTCTCGAGAAAGACTGGGAAGAAGGTAGTTGGGAGAAGGCTGCCAAAAGCTCTACGAAACACCAACCCGAACGTGGTGGAATACAAAGGCCTAACAGAGCTGTCACCCCTGGGGCTACCACAACTAACCGTGGGATTGGGCGCAATCTCAGGTAACCTATAGCCTAGACACCAAGTCTATACTATCGATTACAACTCTAGCTACCGCGAATAACTAGAGCCCTCAATACGAGCGGAGATCGCATGCAATAATATAACAACTATACTTAACCAAATATGAAAGACATGGAAGTGAATAGAGAAGATAAATATATAAATCATAAGTCTTCCAAAGTAAAGATACAAGACATGCCAAACTCGTAGACATCTCGAACCTGAGCATAGCTCCACTCTCCCTAACTCTCTAATTGCTAATCTACTACATTGGAGAGTCTAGCCCTAATTCTCTAGTGGAGAGAGAGTTGTCCTCACATTGGGACACCTCTATGACCAACATTCGGGGAGATAATGAGTAGAATGAATTAGGGTTTAGCCCTGGGGTCAGGGGGTCTTCTTATATAGGCCTTGGCGATGAACGATGACCATTGGATCAAACCGATCTTCAATGACGGCATAGATACAACCTCAATGTCGGTGGTAAACCGCCATAGAAAGATGAAGGCGATTGGTGGAACGGCACGGGCGGCCGCCTAAATTGCCACTGGCGGCCGCCCGGTCTTGTGGCACAACCGTGTCGGGTTTCTCCTGGTGTCTTCGGTGTCTTCTAGAATGTTTTAGTCCACTTTTTAGGTTGAGTTACTTCACGGTTAAGTCTTGTCATCGTATGGAATGTAAACTCTTCGGTTTCTCATCGTTCTTCTCTGCTTTTATCTGTTAAGTCCCTGTAAAGATATAAACCACCAAAGCTCGTGGAATTATGTTAGGAAAACCCCTTGTCTATGTTGATATTCATTTTATGCCCTTATTTTATGTTTAGTTGACTATTAATATTATGCTATAACAGGTGTCAACAAGTTCCCCCAAGCTTACCCTTTGCTGGTCCCTAGCGAAGCCAAACTTAACAATGGATCAGGAGTTGCTACAACGCTTTCACACCTCAAAAGTACACATGCTTTCAAACAAAATTTCTCCTCTATATTAGAATAAACTTTTTTCAACCTTCAACTTATCCATATTATCTTTAACCATGGAGCTTATAGCCTTTTCTTAGGATCTTGGACAATTGAAAGATAGAACAATCAAGTCAAGCACCATGTCTCAATCTCTTTGTTCAACCTTCATTCTGGAGTTTTTGCAAGTTTTCAAAATAAAACTCAAAGTTCCTTTTGTATGACCCTCTCAAGTCTCTCATTTGTGGTATTTGTGGATCCTCACTTAGGCAATAATGTTGTGTTGCCTTTCTCTCATAATATGTGGTATTTTTGGAATAAGGCAGTAGGACACTATGCCTTCTTCTCTCTCACCCTATATCTAAGGCTTATATCTGGAGCTCATAGGTGGGAGAAACTAAATTTACTTACTAAGCATTTATTGTAAGTTCAAGCAATGGATCCAAAGTCACGAGTCACACTGATCAAGTGGTGCATGTGTATGGTGAAAAGAATATAGTGGATATGGTAGGGAATATGGTAAGGTGCATGGAATGAATGAGGGAAAGCCTAATTCTACTTTTTACTCCTTGAGGAATCATCTCTCTCTTGGAATCTGAAAACTTTATGAGAGCTTGGGTTGTATCTCTTTCTTTATTTTTCTTTTTTATGGAGCGAGCATCTAAGTACCCATTGTTTACAACGGACACTTGTCCATTTTTTTAACTCTCCTTTATTCTTTCTTTTTTCTTAGGGGAGGTAGGCTCTACTCGCCCGTAGGACACTTGTCCATTTTTCATCTCCCCTTCTTTCTCTCTCTTTTTTTTTTATAATCTACAACCCAAATCTCTTTTGAAATAACTTTTGAGAGATAGACAAATGTTATGGAGCTTCTGTAAGACATTGGCTAGAAATGTGATAGTGGATGGGTATAGGGAATATTTTTGGTTGTTCTCTCCCAGGATAGGAGTAGAACATTTTTGGTGGATGCTTTGTGGATGCATACTTCGGGGGTAGAAGTAGCATAAATGCAAGTGGGGTAGAGTGGAGCGGGGTGGAGTGTAATGAAGTGAAATGGAGTGGAGTGGAGTGAGGTGGAGTGTACATGATCGGCGTGACAAGTTTCTAAGGGTCGACAAAAGATTGAACAAACTCAATGCAAAAGCAAGCGACCTATATATATCAAAAGGGTTTTCCTAATCTATGGAGCATATATATGGGCGTGGTAGGAGGTTCAACACTCTATCATACAGGGAACTTATCATGTGCACTTTAATTTTCAAAAGATAAATCTCCAAAAATTTAGTATCACTAGGAGTAAGATAAATAGCAGCTCGGACTCTCATATATCATATCCATCAATCACCTAGACTTGAGCAAGCATTTGCTACCCACAGGTTTTAGGTTCAGCATCAAATCTCAAGTCAAAGTAGTTGCATTAAAAGCTCGAGAGAAATTAAGCTTGAAAGGTAGGTACTTGAAAGGAATTACTGACGGACAACTATTCATCATCTCCAAGGCTAGAGATTATCTTGAGTTTATTTTATTATCACACTCCAATAAAGACTCTTAAATAAAGACTAGATAAACTCTTTTTATTTGGTTTCCTTAGTTATGCATCTTTTTTATTTCTTTCTAATAAATCAAACAAATCTAGCTAATATAAAGTATAAGAATACTTATGCGGATACATGGGGTTGCCCTCCCCAAAGGCGGATGTTGACATAGTCTTTGATGATGATGTGGAAGTAGAGGTAGACAACAACGATGGTGTCATCCTATCATGTCTCTCTTCCATGAATTCTGCTGAACTCAAATAAACAACAAAGCTAGTGGAACTAGTTAAGCTTTAGTGGTTTTAGCCACTTAGCTTTTGTTGCCAATGATTATGATTATTCCTTTAAGACAATAGTTCGGCCCGGCATTAATATTTTTTAGATTTTCTATGCAAATAAGGTTGATGATGCATGCATATTTATTTTATTTTTATGCCACCACAATAAATATCCTTGTGGGTTGTTACACACCACAAAATTACTCATATGGAGCTTAGAGTTTTGTCAATGCATATGCAACAAACAAATATTTATTTTTTTTTTTTTTTAATGCAAGGCTTGTGGTATAATGTAAGTATGCTAAATGAAAATAATTATGCAATGCAAGGAGGTAAATATGCTATGCATATAGATAACTACCGATCTTACCTTTCGGCGAGGGTTCAGTGTTTTAAGTCCTCACGAATGTGACTTCTTATCTTGTCGTTTCCTTGAATGTATTATTTAATCTTGATAGTCATGCTCCTTGAGATGATGAAGGACAACGTCACCCATGTTCTTTGATGGTCTTATGAGTTGGAGTGAAGCATTATTGTAAGTAGCATCTTGTTTAATGTGCATGCTTGTAAGACATTCACTTGTTGAATTTTGGAGAGACGATAGGCTTCTCCACCTTTTTGCTCAAAGTGTGTCCTGCTTGCAAAGTCATGATAGAGATCAAGTGCATGGGCTGTTGGTGGGAAAACACCAACGAGAACCAAACTTCATTCATTCTTCTCTAACCATAAGCACAATAAACAAGGCAGAGTCGACTTCTTATATGCTTTGCTTAAACCTAACTTGGGTGACAAGATCGGAAGATTGAGCATGATCATAGCGGTGAAAACTTTTGACTATCTTTTTTTTTTTTTTCAAAGCAAGGTACACAACATTTTGGTTTTACAAGATTAGGAGTATGAGATCAAGAGAGTAGTGGTAGGAACACTTAAAGAAACAAAACATGTTGAGCTAATGAAGTTGGATCAGGCAAAGATATTTCTCTAACATGTTTTATTTTATTTATGAACAAGCCATACTTTAGGAAAATCTTAAGTAATGACAACTTACCTCAAGATGTTACCTTATTATTGGAATGTGACGCCATCGTCTTGTAGTGATCCTTTTCTTCTGCTCGAAGCTTTCCTTGTTTGGTCTCTTGTGTATCTTGCTCCTCACTTGTCTCTTTTATTGTATCACCTTTTTTTTTTCAAGCTGTGCTAGGACCTTTTAACTTCTCTAATGGTTTTACTCTGCAGGTATTAATTGACAAATGATACCCGAAGGAATATACAAATAATTGTAAACAAGGGTAGAATTTTCCACGGAGCTAAAGGTTGCTTCTATGCTAGAAAGAGTTTTGGTTGGATATTTTAATTAGCATTTGTTTACTATTACTTTTTCTCTAGTGGAATTTTTTTTTATATCTTAAGTTTGATTTTGATGTATGACATATATTAACCATTCAAACTTAGAGACAAAGTAATTATGAGTATAGGGATTGCAAACCAGGCATGTCGGAGTGACGGGAGCTTGAGAGGAGGAAGAGTAATGTCGGATGATCTTTAGAGGAGTCGACCTTCCTCCCCCCCATGCTCGAGCCTTCTGTCACTCGACACTTTAAGTGTGAATCTTGAACCGTCCTAATCATGTGTTGCAATCACCATGTCCTTAGACGTTGTTCATCCTTTGTTCTGCAAGTTTAGTGACCAAGAATACCCGAAGGGAACTTGTCCCTAGGAACATGTTTCTTTTAGCATGAGCCTTCATGTGCTCAGATATATATATATATTTTTTTTATAGAACATAAGACAAAAGTTGTATACAAATATGTGATTTATATTCACTTACCTGTCTTTGATGTTCTTGTGGCCTATTGCTTTGTCCATCCACTTCTATTGAGTGATTACTTTTCATGATCGTGTTGTATGGCACTCTTCTTCATTGAATGGACATAGCACGGACCTTTTCCTACAAAATATTAGTGGACACATACCCGAGGAATATACAACATGGTTGAAGCGGGGGTTGTTGTCCAAGGTTTATATGATTCCATCTATGCTAATTAAAAGGTGGTTCTTTGATTACTCTTAGCACAGATTTTTATTTATTCATGTCTTATATCACTTTTTTTTTATGGCTGCACTCTAGCATGTGGATCAAGGCAAAGGTAACTTGTAGCAAAAAGAGAGAGCGAATGATTTGATACTTACAATTCTTCCATCAATGATGAATGAGCCGTGTCTTTTGTACAAGGTTGGAGTTCATCATTTGCCTTGCTTTATCTCTGATATGAGTTCATCTCTTGACTTACCACAATTGGATTTGAGAGTTTTCTACAGGGGTTAGTCCAAAACAATAACCAATGTCTACATAAGCAATTCTTAGTTCAATAACCAAACTAGACTCCATGTCTAATTCAATTAAGGAAGGCTATTTAACCTAAGCACCACGCTTAATTTAAAAGCCTTTGAAAGTACACATGTTGTACTTCCAAACCAAAGCATACTATAATAAACAAAGGTAGCATGATAGCACTATAGAGATATCAAGGTGAGGATTTTTTTTTTTTTTTAGATGCGAGACATGGATGGATGCAAGGAACTAAACATGCAATGGATCTACTATGAGAGAACATAAACTAAAGCGGAGTGAATGCATGAATTGAGAACATAAACTAAAGCGGAGTGAATAAATGAATTGATGCAATGAATGCAAGAAATTAAAAGGATAAGCTGCTCAATAGGTTTTAGAGTCCATGAGCAAGACTATCTCACCTTTATTGATCATACTTACCATGAGGTGCAGCTTCTATGTGCGTCACTTGAGATGTGTGCGTTGAATTCTTGTGACGGCGACTTCTTCTCAAATCTATACATGGTTAGAATAATATATATTTAAATACATACCTTGAGATAGCGGGGTTCCCATGTTGATGAATCTTGAATGATCGGGTACCACAGGTTCTTCAATCTTTCTTAGTTTTTTTTTGTGGAATCTTGTCGGAAGATCGCAGCGACATCTTTTGTCTGTCTATTCCATAACTCAACAGAGAACAAAGGGTAATCCTACTAAAGCTAGCGATACACTAAATTAGCGAGACATCATGATCATTATTAGAATCTTTAGGCCAATTGCTACCCCCGGTAACGGCGCCAAAAAGCTTGTTGGTATTTATTAAGTGCTAAAAGAATATGGAGGTTACGCAAGCCCCGAGAATACCATTGTAGCTTTTCCCTAGGAGAGTATTCTAGAGTATCGTATCCACAGGGAAGCTTGGGCTAAAGAATCTAATAACTCACAATCATGCATCTACTAACTTAGCAAACCACTAGACTAAAGTGAGAGGGTAATGGATATATGATATGAGATATGAACAATATCACACACTAGAGAATTCCATGTTGAATGTATAGCTAGTAAGTTGAGAGGACAACGGGATAGATCCAGGTTCCTATGTACTTCTCTATTACTTAGTTTCTATGATAGCAATCATACTAATGCACTTTGGAGCAACAGTTCCTTTCCAACTCTCGAGAAAGACTAGGAAGAAGGTAGTTGGGAGAAGGCTGCCAAAAGCTCTACGAAACACCAACCCGAACGTGGTGGAATACAAAGGCCTAACTAACAGAGTCACCCACAGGGCTACCACAACTAACCGTGGGATTGGGCGCAATCTCAGGTAACCTATAGCCTAGACACCAAGTCTATACTATCGATTACAACTCTAGCTACCGCGAATAACTAGAGCCCTCAATACGAGCGGAGATCCCATGCAATAATATAACAACTATACTTAACCAAATATGAAAGACATGGAAGTGAATAGAGAAGATAAATATATAAATCATAAGTCTTCCAAAGTAAAGATACAAGACATGCCAAACTCTGTAGACATCTCCAGAACCGGAGCATAGCTCCACTCTCCCTAACTCTCTAATTGCTAATCTACTACATTGGAGAGTCTAGCCCTAATTCTCTAGTGGAGAGAGGTTGTCCTCACATTGGGACACCTCTATGACCAACAGTTCAGGAGATAATGAGTAGAATGAATTAGGGTTTAGCCCTGGGGTCAGGGGGTCTTCTTATATAGGCCTTGGCGATGAACGATGACCATTGGATCAAACCGACCTTCAATAACGGTATAGATACAACCTCAATGTCGGTGGTAAACCGCCATAGAAAGATGAAGCTGATTGGTGGAACGGCCCGTGGCCGCCCTAAATTGCCACCGGCGGCCGCCGGGTCTTGTGGCACAACCGTGTCAGGTTTCTCCTGGTGTCTTCTGGTGTCTTCTAGAATGTTTTAGTCCACTTTTTGGGTTGAGTTACTTCACGGTTAAGTCTTGTCATCGTATGGAATGTAAACTCTTCGGTTTCTCATCGTTCTTCTCTGCTTTTATCTGTTAGGTCCCTGTAAAGATATAAACCACCAAAGCTTGTGGAATTATGTTAGTAAAACCCCTTGTCTATGTTGAAATTCATTTTATGCCCTTATTTTATGTTTAGTTGACTATTAATATTATGCTATAACAGTGTCGACGATTCTTGTAGAAGCATCGGGTAAGCCTGGTCGGTTAGAAATGAACTTGTCCATGCAATAACGCAAAGAACAAGCTCTTACATAAGGGCGATGTGGTGGTGTCGCACTTGGTACGGTATGGTTTCATTAAGGATCTGAAGTACACTGTGTTCAAGTATCATGGCGAAAAAGATCTGAGTGCCGCGCGGTGCATCGTCCGGAGGACCTCGTCGATGACATCGACAACAGCGGTGGATGACGGAGGACAACAACCCTCATCATCATTTGCGGCTGCGAAGCGACCCGGCGATGACATTGAGAATCGTGATTACATCATGATAAATGATCTGCTCCAAAACATGCCAGAAGACGATGGGGGTGGGGATCGTGAGCAGCCAGCAGTTGATGAGTTGTCGCCCGAGGATGCTGAGCTTTTTGAGGATATTGCTGACCTTCAAGATGAAGACGGCGTTCTGTTTGGCAATCCAGTGTGGCTGGAGAATTTCAGAGAGATGAAGCAGGCGGCAATGGATCCCCTCTACAAGGACGGCGGCAGTTGTCCGAAGCATTGCACGGTGCTGCGTTTTGACCTGCAGATGTTGATGCTGAAGGCTCGCCACAGTTGGTTGGACACTAGCTTCAATGACCTATTACGGATCCTTGGTGACAATTTACCAGAGGGGAATAAGGTGCCCGCCAATACCTATCGGGCGAAGAAACTGATTCGTCCTGTGGCGATGAAGCTTAGAGAGTTCCATGCATGCCCTAACCACTGTATTCTATACCGGGGTCAGTATGCGGACTTGTAGAGCTGTCTGCGCTGCGGCGCGAGTCGGTACAAAAGGAATGCCGGTTGTCGCGCCGATCAGGAGGGACCGTCGAGAAGGCCGAAGAAGAAGAAGACGGGCAAGAAGGAGCAGATGCCACGTCCTGAGGACGAGGAAGAAGAGGGTTACACGCAGAGGAAGAGCCCTGCCCTAGCGGTGTGGTACCTGCCCGTGCTCGATCGCCTGCGTGCAATATTCGGGAACCCAGAGGATGCCAAGCTGATGTCCTGGCATGCATCAGCCGAACGCAAGAAGGGTGATGACAAGCTGCGACATCCCTCAGATGGCAAGCAGTGGAAGCGCTTAGATGCCAAGTTCCCAGAGTTTGGGGATGAGGCCAGGAACGTCAGGTTCGCGTTGAGTACCGACGGGATGAATCCATTCGGAGACCTCAGCAGCTCGCACAGCACCTGGCCGGTTACCCTCACAATCTACAACCTACCTCCCTACCTATGTCTTTCTGAATATCTTTAACATACTCCTTTGTTGCCTTTCTGAATGTTTGAAGGTTTACAGAAATATGGATGCTAGTGTATGATTTATTTTCTATGGTTTGCAGTCCTAGGAAAGCCAGTTCTAAGAAAGAATATTTATTAGTTGAAAACTCTTTTATTCTCATTTCATTTCTGAACATAGGACAAATTTGTTGCTCCAAAATGTTTTCCTGGATGCGCTGTTTTGCCATTGTCGGACTTGGGTTGGCATAGGACCTTTTGTTCTGGTGGTGGCCCGTGGAAGCAGAGAATGCTGTGCACCTTCCATGGACCCTCAAGGTATTGCTTTTGTGTGGGATAGATTATGGATGTAAGAAGCTAGCATTGCTACTGCCTACTAGTTGAGAGATGAAAATCAGTTTTCTATGATGCTATTTGGGTAAGGCCAAAAAATAGAAAAAAAAATTTGAATTTCTTTTAATACATTTCTGCCAATTTGGTTTGATATGGAGAATTCATGTACTACAAGCCTACAATTCTATATGCACTCAACAACTTGCCAACTGAAAAAAGAGGCCCGATCGGTGTACACTGTCCAGACGCATCTACGGTGCTGACTGAATCAACTGGAAGGAAGTAGGATTCGTGCCCAGATGCATTTGCAGTGCTGATTGCCATAGAGGAGTGGTGCTCGGAGCAAAAAAATTGCCAACCAAATTGCCTAGTAATCTTGATAATAACGATCATCAATTACTGAATCATCAGCACATTCATGGCATCATGACAGGAACCGTACCTCCCTCTCTTTCAGGAACAACGGCGGCCGCGTCCGCCGAGCGGAACTGGCCGCATCGTGTCGCCGACGCTCATGTGGGTGGCGGCGCTGGACCTGCTCGCTGCTCCTCGCGACGGGAGGCTGTGACCGCGCGCCGACGTCCGCCGCCGTCTCCGGATCCGCGCTGGCCGCACTGGACCTGCCGGCGACGGCCTCGCGGCGTGGGAGTCGCCCGTGTGGATATACAGCATCAGCACTGCGCCTGGCGATGCACACGGGGTGCCGCGCGCATGCATCAGCGCTGCCGGGGCTGCAGGACAACGAGAGGGTCTCGCTAGTGAGCTCCTTCGTCGGCGGCCACGCCTGCATCGCTGAGACCGATGGAGCCGTCAGGTTCTCTGGTTGTTTGCCTCTCTATATCCAAATGTTCACGATTCCCTTCACTGATTCAGAGTTTCAGAGTTGAGACATGCAATTGTGTTCCCCGCTACAGATTGTGATTGTAAGATGACTCAAAAGATGGAAGTGGCACATCCTGTGATTGAGCTCAATCAGCTGGAAAAAGAATTAAGCTCAGTTCAACATTTTTGCATTTCCATTTTGTAGGCTGTGCCGCTGTGGCTGGATAGATAGATCCCCTTATTTTGTTCAGAGGTAAATGCAGATGAATATCATTCTTTGTTTTCTTTTTCGTGTGTATACTCAGTGTTTCTGTTCACATCATGAAATCCTGGACAATGTGAATGAGCTTTAGTGACATTTTTTTATCATTGTTTACAAGTGACACCAACTTGTCAGATTGATACATGTTTTTATGCAGATTTCAGTTTTCAAGCAGATAGCTGTCTGGTGAAACTGAATGGGAACCATACATGAACATGGCATCATGTTTCTCTCACGCTGTACATCGGCCTCGTGTAAAGCTCCATGCATCATCGACCCTGCCCCTGGAGCTAAGGATGCGGGATCGGTGGCCGGCTGCTGGACCGAGGGGGACTCCGCAGGGCTTTGCTCCGTCCCCTGCATTCCGGGGTCGACGCCATCTTGGAGCGCCTCCATGCCACCCAGTGCAGGGCAGCAGGGGCACCCTTAGCTTGGGGGCTTGGGCGATTGGGCTGTTGTCAGGGCACTGCCAGACCTCAGAGTTGGTGCTTAAGGGGGTGTTTGGGACTGCTCCAAAACTCTACTCGACGAACTCTATCAATCCCACTCCCAGTGTCGTTCCCGTTCATGAGGTAGGCTGGTGGTGTAGTGACTAGTGAGATGAGATATGCATGGCCGCTCCTGGTGATGTACATGCGCGTCTCCGGTGGCGGATTCGCACCTCGTCAGTCACTCCCAATACTGAAACAAATGTTTTGTATATTGGTGCATCAACTGTGAAGCGGTCTGTGTTTTTTCATTCAGTTCTGTATATAGTTTTAAGCATTTCAGAACTGGCCCTCTATTTTTTTTTTCAGAAAATAGAAAATGAAAAAAATGGGCCTCCTCCTTCCTCCTCTTCACGGTGGTCGTAGTTCAAGAAAGCTGGGGTCCATTCCATATCCACTATAACACATTTTCTCTGATTTTTCAGGATCATTTTCTCCTGCTTATCAACAACATGCGCTAACTTACACGCAAAAGATTGAGTTAATTAAAACAGCAGATAACATAATTGTATGAAACACACTAACCTGGCGTGTACAAAAGGATGAATCATTGACAGCTCCATGAATACACTAATTTCAACCAAAAGGAAATAAGCAAGCGGATGAGACACTCCCACCTACGACAGCCAAACAAAGACAGCCAAAAAACAATGAAAACTGAACCAACACCAGCGGGCACGTGGACAGTGACGTGATTACATCAACATACAGTATTATCGCACCAGCCCGTATTGAAGAAATGCAGCTAGCATTGGACTTGTGCTCCGCGGCAGTTGATCCGTTGTCTTATACTCCCTCCATTTAAAAAAAAAAAAAACAATTCTCGCTTCCCGAAAGTCAAGCAACTCTAACTTTAACCAAATTTATATAAAAATTACTGACACTTATAATATAAAATAAACTTCAATAGATTAATGGTGGAATATATTTTCATAATAAATTTTGTCTGAGATATAAATATTAATAATAATTATTATAAACTTGGTAAAAATTTAGTCATGTTGACCGCACGAATCCCATAGTTGCATGTTTTTTTGGGACGGAGAGAGTACTGCTAGTGGCCCGTATGATAATATAATGTGATTGCCTTACTTCCACGCTGCTCAGCTCATCCGAAATAGTCTCGGGTTTTCACTGCTGCTTTAAGAGTTTGTACTGGCGTGTACCGAGTCATGTGGAAAGATTTGTGCTAATGGGATTCGTAACCTGTGTGCTCAATGATATATACGCTATCCAGCTATGTATCGAGTCTTATTTCAACCACCACCGGTACCGGACATTACCGTGACGTGATTACTTGAAAAATGAATCGTAGCCACGTCACTGCTTATGTAGTGAAGAAACACAGGTTGCATTAATTATAGACTCGTGCTCCACGATGGCAATATTATAATTTGACCCATTGACGTAATGCATGGCTAGCTGCGACCATATAACGTCTGAAGCAGGCAGCTAGAGGATGGAGACAAAGCTGACAAGTGGGGCCAACCCGGCAGTGATCGAGAGAAGCTACGGGGTCGGCTATCGGAGAAAGAGAGAAAGGAGCCGAGAACAGGGGCAGCGTTGTCTTTTCTCAAGATGTCTCCACGCTGGCACCGTGACCTGGCACGCCACGCATGTAAAAATGGTCCGTTTTGGCCAACTCGTAAGAATTATTCTCTCTCATATGTCAAATTTGTAAGAAATTTTGGAAGGGTGGTTTTTGAACGTGAGACGTCCGAGAGAGTGGCAAAAAATATAAAAGCCCAAAAAAACAGATAAGGCAAAGCCTATCGCCTAAAGTCTCATTGCAAAGGTACTTGAGTGGCGCACAGCAGTTCACCCATGCACTGCCAATGCTGATTCATCTTCGTCGCAAAGCTATCGAAGGTTGTTTCAAAAAATAAAAAAAAAAGCTATAGAAAGGAATCAATAAACGTTTTGTTACGTTCAAAACAGAAATGACAAGATAAAAAAATAATGAGTCTTGGACTAGACTAAGTACTCTTCCATGTTACTACAAACTTAGAATATAATGGGGGCCGCCACCTCTGCCCATGCACTATGGGTCAACTAACGACTGTGGCTCACTTTTAATATGTCTACATGAGATTCCTACTTGTGTTTCTTTAACTTAAGATCCAGAGTGCCTAGTAATGTTTTGACTTGGCCTCGATGGGCTTCGAATAGGCAGCTGGCAGCGGCCCAATGAGTATAGGGCGAACCAGCCCGCATCGGTTGAGCCACGGCGGCGTGGGACGACGGCCTAGCTTGATGGCTGAGAGCGCACTAAGTTAACGTGAACCGTCCCACCGTCCCACAAAGGGCGAGCCGCGGAGGCGCGAGGACAGCCACCTGCAGGTGTCAGCCGTGGCTATTCAAGTCTGGGGAAGGAAGAAGAAAGGGGAAAAAAACAAGAGGATGACAAACAGGCCCCACATGTCAGACATCCGAGGATATCATCTAGCTGTATGTCCTTACCATCCAAACCCTCGTATTCCTTCTTCTAGTGGTAAGAATAACGTGAAGTCATCGAGACATTTCAGATTCTGCCTTAATGTGATATGATCAGTGTCTCACACGGAGTTCACATGGGTAATATGTGAGCTTAACGAGTACTCCCACTAGAAAAACATGTATTTCTAACACGGTGTCATGGTTTAGTAGATAAAAATATCAATATTTATGATATCAAATCAAATACTATTAGATTAATTACAAAATGTATTTTCTTAATAATTTAATTTGAAGTTATAAATGTGAATAGTATTCACTAGAAAATTGCTGGTCAAACGTAAATTACTTTTGCCGGATAACCCGTAGTTGCATGTTTTCTTGGAGAGAGGGAGTACTTCGATGTAAGATGTATATATTATGCATGTGATCAAAGATTCAAAGTCATGTGCTAGGTCTTTTTTCTTCCGGATTAAGGTTATTTTTGTTTTCATGATGACATGTCCCAGTGACGTGCTGATGAGATAGATGCGCTAGCTCTGAGTTGAACGTCTTACCAGTACTAATCTTATACACAAGGGTAGGTGGTGCATATTCCTAGTTCTTGTGGGGCTATAAATTGGAGTACCTTTAACTTCAAATCTATACACACGAAGACAAGCAGCTGAGTCAAGTGAGCAGCACTGCTACAGTTCAGTCTCCCACCCCACACCACACCGCACACGACGTCCCCATGGAGCCCAGCAGCATCCCCAACTTCGAGATCACTCGTGGACTCGGTGGACTCGTGGAGAACACCAAGGTGAACGTCGGCAAGCTGTACTTACGCCAGATCTTTGCAGGGTCGGACGCGAATCAGTCAGACGTGATAGAGCCCAATGCTGTGACAGGGCTAGGTAAAACTGGTGTGATCAACTGGGCGATCTATGACGGCGTTGGCCCCGAGGCGGAACTGGTTGCCAGAGGGGAAGGCATGTACACATCTCGTGCTGGCAACTGGAACCAATGGTTCACCCTGGTGTTTGAGGTCAAAGGGTACGTAGAGTAACTCCTATCGCCTTGTTCCACGGGAGTCCTTGGGACATGAGACCACTGCTGAGACTGAGCAAAAGCGATTATATATATTGTGCATGCAGGTTCAAAGACTCCACTCTTCAGGTTATGGGAGCAAATACATACAAAGAAAATGAGTGGGCCATTGTAGGTGGGACCGGTGAATTTGCAATGGCACGCGGTATCATCAACAGAGGAGTATATAGTCATACAGACAGTACATTAACACAAGAGCTTACTATTGAATTCTTTTGCCGCATGAAGGAGGTAAGCATGTAATTAATTTCAGGTCGTCCACTTTGCATTATATATTCTAGTCTTGGATCTGATCACATTGCATTATATATGTGGTAAAACACTAACCGTTTCTTTTCTGTTATTTCGAATCGAGCTCATTGTGGGTGCATTATATGTTGGGGACCCCAACTATCACGTTCAGGGCTCAATTACATAGCCTAGCAGGGCTCACTAAATAGTATCTGGGGGGCCTATTTGTAGCCCTTAATGATATTTTTTTGTAAATACAAACCTTACTAGCTAATGGTGTTTTTGTAAATACAAACCCCACCGTGGGACATAAAGAGAAGCTCATCTCTCACCTCCCAATAAATTAAAAGGGGCAAAGAGAGAGAGGTGGAGGAAGATTCTTTTTTTTTCCTGTGACTCGCTCGGCTATCTCCTTTATTCATTCCTTCGCTCTCTCATTTTGTTGGCCTAAACCAACACTAATGATGCATGGCCCTTCATATTCAGGTTGTCCCTGCACCTACAAAGGTTGTCCCTGCACCTAGAATGAGAGGACCATGGGGTGGAAATGGAGGCTCCCTTCGGAAAATGAAAGGCAAATCCCAACGTCTAGAAAGTGTGAAAATCAGCCATGAGACTTTTGTTCATGGGATTGAATTTTCCTACATTGATGAAGATGGGCAAATCCGCACCACTGATACTTGGGGTTGTATTTCTTCCTCGCGCAAGACGAAACTAGTGAGTAGATTTTGTACTTTACCATGCATGTGCGTGTGGTTGTTTTGCAAATCATGTTAGAGTTCATGCCTGCCTTCGTCATAGAAAGGACCATGCAATTCTATGTTTGGTTAAAGTCAAACTAACTTAAACTTGACTGGTTTTATGTAAAACATTATCAAACAGTAATGAAAATATATTCCATGCAAAATCGTACTCGCTATGTTTTTTACATGTCATAGTAGTTTTGTTGTTCTAAGTCAAACATTTATATCTTTGGCTATATAGATTCATAACATAAGGTTTACGTTTTTAGATTTACTATGGAATTTCATATATATGTTACGAAACTCTATTAGGATGTCTTGAAATTAATTAGATGGTTAAAGATAGTAACGTTTGACTTAAGGCACTGCAACCCATGAAATAATTAAAAGAACATAGAAAGTACGTATACTTGCTTATTTATTAGCAGTATGATATAAAAGTAATATCTTTTTATATAAATTAAGATAGTTTGACCTAACATTATTTTAGAATTATATATTTTTTTGGGAGGGATGGAGACATGGAGTTAGTAGCTATATATACGCCACCTAATATAAATACTTGATGATATTTCTTTTTTTCCTCTTCACTAATTCTGTGCTTTTTACAGATCAAGTTTGGCCCATTAGAGTTAGTGAAGCAGATCACTGGGATTGGGGTATCATATAATGGATCCTGTTATTTGGCAAAATTTCAGATCGTCACCAACCAGCAGAAAACGTATGGTCCTTATGGAGAATGCGACGGCGCTCCATTCAGCTATACCGTGCCGGAGGATGAGACCGTGGTGGGATTCTTTGCACATATTGAGAATCAAACCGTCACAATGATTGGTGTTTACACCATCTAAATCATTCAGTGTTCGACCCGGCCTGCTGCAGCCTGCAGCTACCTGCATGTTCCTTTTTTAATCATCAGAGTGTTTGATTTCCTCCCGTTTCCGCGGTTCCAGCAATAAGATGGCTAGCTAACAAGGATGTGTCCCCCTTGTCTATGCCTGTTGCATTGTGCTCTTTCATAATCAATTCGATCGTGTAACATCTTTCTCTTTTTTTCCCCTTTGCAATGTTCAGTGATGTTTTCAGTCGTCAGAATAAAACAGATTGTATTCATGGTTAAGCGGCAATTAGCGAGTAAAGTAAGGGGGTTACCCCACAGTCGGCTTCTTCGGGGCCGACAGGCCCCCCTCCAACTTCAGCGTCGGTGCACGTGCGGCGGCGCGTGGAGGGCCACGCGCCAAACAGCGCCAATGCCACCGCAGCCCCGCGTCCACACCCGCATCCCATCGGGTGAGGTGGAGAGCGCTCCCGCTCATCCTCTCTCTCTCCCGCTCCCTCACTCACTCGCCCTAACTCTCTCTTCCTCCTCGCGTGCCGCGGCGACACCATGGCCGCCGTCGCCGTCGCCACCGCCCGACCGCGCTACCGCACCACCATTCACCAATCCCTCTGGCCAACAGCCGCCTTGCTCCGCTCTACGACCTCATCTAGTTGGAAGCCGCACTCAAGCAAGGTATGGCCAACCCCGCCCTCGCCGCCGCCAAGCCTCGCCATCTATAACGCCGCCATGGCCATGGTGTCCGCGCGTTCCCGCAATGCTGATCCTCTCATTCCCGTTTCTTTCGTGTTTTGAGGTCACGAGCTCGTGTAGAAGCTAACCCTAGGGCGAATGGATTGAACTCGGCCCGAGTTCCCGGACCGCCGCCGTGTCACCGCGTCCGCCGCGCCACCACCACGCAATTGCTGGCTTTTTTCAAAAACCCTAACCGGTACCCCCGCCTAACCCTAATCCGCTTCGAGCACAGCCGTTAGGTCACCCTAGAGCTCAAATCGAGCTTAGCCGAGGCCGCCCGGGGCTGGCAACGGCGACATTGCCGGAGAGCTCCGCCCGGCGGCCGCGGCCGTGTTCGACCGGCCTAGCCCGCACGTCACCCACCACTAGGTTCGCCTCGTCGAGAAAAAGCCATAGATACTAGCCGCGTCACGAAGACCTCGCCGTCGGCGAAAAAACTACCGCCGAGCGAGTCCGTCCTTGTTATGTGTCGCCGACACGCGGGTCCCAGCTATCAGCTAGGGTTTTCCTTTTCCTTTTATGACTTCCGGTTTTCGGTTAAATCTTGTTTATTTCACATCTTGAGCTATAGATGTCCAAATTGAGTGATTCAAATTTCAGTAAGTTTGTGTTGATGTGTAGTATCTGTTAAAAGTATAAAATGTCCAGTTTGAAATACTTTTATATATAACTTTATTTAAATTGCTTTATTCCTGTAAATCTGTTAAATGCATAAGTAATTATAGGAATATCAGAAAAATGTGAAACTAGTTTTGTTAGTCTTCTTTTGACATGCTCTGTCTATGAAAATGTTAAACATGGTATGTTCTATGGTGGAAAATGCTTTGGTAGTTTTGGGTGATTTATTGGTTTGTTTTGTTATTTTTGATAATAGAATAAATATAAGGAATTTATGGTTACCAATTTTTGTACATGCTTTATGTGAAGAAAAGTAACCTAAGATAATCAGAAATCTGTTGTTTCACCCTTTTTTATAATACAAAGTAATTTATTGGCCAATCTGATGTGTTTCCTGTTAATTTTGTATAGGACAATATACATGTTATTTTGCCTCGATAATTTTATGATGAGCTATGTGAACCATGCTTGTGCTACTGTAATTTTCCTGGAATTTTTGGGAGAACCTACTACACAAAATCTTTTGCGAGGCACTTAGGTTTTATTAAGCGTGGGCGTTTTTTTTAAAATGACCACGGTTAATGGAGGCAAAAACCAAGCCGACCGGTCGGGGAGAAAACCGCCGCGGTTAAAAACCGTGGTGGTTTTTGTAAAATAACCGCCACGGTTAATGTCTATTAATCATGGCGGTTACATTACAAAAACCGCCTATTTAACCGCCACGGTTAAGTCTAGGCTATAAATGCTGCCACCCACCCCTTCTTCCCTCGCTGTTTGCTCCTCCATGTTTTAGGGTTTTGAGCTCCAAAACCCTAAAATTGGTCATTTCTTCGAGAGGGGAGTTTTACCCTTGAATTTGTTGAAGGGTGGCACCGTAAGAGGTTAATACTTACTCTCCTACCCTAATCCCTCTCTCTTTTGCATGATTTAGGTGATTTTTAGATCTAGATCAAATGTAGGAGAGAGAAAGTAGATCTAGATTAAAATTTTGGTGCTTTTAGGTGCTTTTCCTCTCTCTTTTAGGTGATTCAGGTGCTTTTCTATGATTTATGTGATTTAGGTGCTTATTTAGGTACTTTTCCTCTCTCTCTTTCCATGATTTAGGTATTTTTCCTCTCTTTTTTCTGTAACAGGTCATGGACAGGGATTGGATGTACAAGTCGAGGATAGATGCGCCTTTCTTGGATAATGTGAGGAAAAAGTTTATGCCCGTTGGGCAGAAGCATCGGGTAAGCCTGGGTCGGTTAGAAATGAACTGTCCGTGCAATAACTGCAAGAACAAGCTCTTACATAAGGATGATGTGGTGGTGTCGCACTTGGTATGGTGTAGTTTCATCAAGGATCTGAAGTACACTGCGTGGAAGTATCACGGCGAAAAAGATCTGAGTGCCACCGGTGCATCGTCCGGAGGACCCTCGTCGATGACATCGACGGCGGCGGTGGATGATGGAGGACCACAACCCTCATCATCAGCTGCAGCAGCAGCCAGCGACGACATTGAGAATTGTGATTACATCATGATAAATGATCTGGCGCAAAACATGCCGAAGACGATGGGGGGTGGGGATGGGGAGCAGCCGGCGGTTGATGAGTTGTTGCCCAAGGATGCTGAGCTTTTTGAGGATATTGCTGACCTTCAAGACGAAGACGACGTTCTGTTTGGCAATCCAATTTAGCTAGAGAATTTCAGAGAGATGAAGCAGGCGGCAATGGACCCCCTCTACATGGACAGCGGTAGTTGTCCGAAGCAATGCACGGTGTTGCATTTTAACCTGCAGATGTTGATGCTGAAGTTTCGCCACGGGTGGTCGGACACTAGCTTCAATGACAATTTACCAGAGGGGAATAAGGTGCCCGCCAATACCTATCGGGCGAAGAAGCTGATTCATCCTGTGGCGATAAAGCTTAGAAAGTTCCATGCATGCCCTAACCACTGTATTCTATACCGGGGTCGGTATGCGGACTTGCGGAGTTTGTCTGTTCTTCTTGGCGCGAGTCGGCACAAAAAAGGAATGCCGGTTGTCGCGCCGATCGGGGGGGACCGTCGAGAAGGCCAAGAAGAAGAAGACGGGCAAGAAGGAGCAGATGCCACGTCCTGAGGACGAGGAAGAAGAGGGTTACACGCAGAGGAAGAGCCCTGCCCTAGCGGTGTGGTACCTGCCCGTGCTCGATCGCCTACGTGCAATATTCGGGAACCCAGAGGACGCCAAGCTGATGTCCTGGCATGCATCTGCCGAACGCAAGAAGGGTGATGGCAAGCTGCGACACCCCTTGGATGGCAAGCAGTGGAAGCGTTTCGACGCCAAGTTCCCAGAGTTTGGGGACGAGGCCAGGGTAACGCCGAGGTTCGCGTTGAGTACCGACGGGATGAATCCATTCAAAACGTCAGGTTTACAGAAATATGGATGCTAGTGTATGATTTATTTTCTATGGTTTGCAGTCCTAGGAAAGCCAGTTCTAAGAAAGAATATTTATTAGTTGAAAACTCTTTTATTCTCATTTCATTTCTGAACATAGGACAAATTTGTTGCTCCAAAATGTTTTCCTGGATGCGCTGTTTTGCCATTGTCGGACTTGGGTTGGCATAGGACCTTTTGTTCTGGTGGTGGCCCGTGGAAGCAGAGAATGCTGTGCACCTTCCATGGACCCTCAAGGTATTGCTTTTGTGTGGGATAGATTATGGATGTAAGAAGCTAGCATTGCTACTGCCTACTAGTTGAGAGATGAAAATCAGTTTTCTATGATGCTATTTGGGTAAGGCCAAAAATAGAAAAAAAAAAAAATTTGAATTTCTTTTAATACATTTCTGCCAATTTGGTTTGATATGGAGAATTCATGTACTACAAGCCTACAATTCTATATGCACTCAACAACTTGCCAACTGAAAAAGAGGCCCGATCGGTGTACACTGTCCAGACGCATCTACGGTGCTGACTGAATCAACTGGAAGGAAGTAGGATTCGTGCCCAGATGCATTTGCAGTGCTGATTGCCATAGAGGAGTGGTGCTCGGAGCAAAAAAATTGCCAACCAAATTGCCTAGTAATCTTGATAATAACGATCATCAATTACTGAATCATCAGCACATTCATGGCATCATGACAGGAACCGTACCTCCCTCTCTTTCAGGAACAACGGCGGCCGCGTCCGCCGAGCGGGCTGGCCGCATCGTGTCGCCGACGCTCATGTGGGTGGCGGCGCTGGACCTGCTCGCTGCTCCTCGCGACGGGGAGGCTGTGACCGCGCGCCGACGTCCGCCGCCGTCTCGGATCCGCGCTGGCCGCACTGGACCTGCCGGCGACGGCCTCGCGGCGTGGGGAGTCGCCCGTGTGGATATACAGCATCAGCACTGCGCCTGGCGATGCACACGGGGTGCCGCGCGCATGCATCAGCGCTGCCGGGGCTGCAGGACAACGAGAGGGTCTCGCTAGTGAGCTCCTTCGTCGGCGGCCACGCCTGCATCGCTGAGACCGATGGAGCCGTCAGGTTCTCTGGTTGTTTGCCTCTCTATATCCAAATGTTCACGATTCCCTTCACTGATTCAGAGTTTCAGAGTTGAGACATGCAATTGTGTTCCCCGCTACAGATTGCGATTGTAAGATGACTCAAAAGATGGAAGTGGCACATCCTGTGATTGAGCTCAATCAGCTGGAAAAAAGAATTAAGCTCAGTTCAACATTTTTGCATTTCCATTTTGTAGGCTGTGCCGCTGTGGCTGGATAGATAGATCCCCTTATTTTGTTCAGAGGTAAATGCAGATGAATATCATTCTTTGTTTTTCTTTTTTCGTGTGTATACTCGGTGTTTCTGTTCACATCATGAAATCCTGGACAATGTGAATGAGCTTTAGTGACATTTTTTTATCATTGTTTACAAGTGACACCAACTTGTCAGATTGATACATGTTTTTATGCAGATTTCAGTTTTCAAGCAGATAGCTGTGTGGTGAAACTGAATGGGAACCATACATGAACATGGCATCATGTTTCTCTCACGCTGTACATCGGCCTTGTGTAAAGCTCCATGCATCATCGACCCTGCCCCTGGAGCTAAGGATGCGGGATCGGTGGCCGGCTGCTGGACCGAGGGGACTCCGCAGGGCTTTGCTCCGTCCCCTGCATTCCAGGGTCGACGCCATCTTGGAGCGCCTCCATGCCACCCAGTGCAGGGCAGCAGGGGCACCCTTAGCTTGGGGGCTTGGGCGATTGGGCTGTTGTCAGGGCACTGCCAGACCTCAGAGTTGGTGCTTAAGGGGGTGTTTGGGACTGCTCCAAAAACTCTACTCGACGAACTCTATCAATCCCACTCCCAGTGTCGTTCTCGTTCATGAGGTAGGCTGGTGGTGTAGTGACTAGTGAGATGAGATATGGCCGCTCCTGGTGATGTACATGCGCGTCTCCGGTGGCGGATTCGCACCTCGTCAGTCACTCCCAATACTGAAACAAATGTTTTGTATATTGGTGCATCAACTGTGAAGCGGTCTGTGTGTTTTCATTCAGTTCTGTATATAGTTTTAAGCATTTCAGAACTGGCCCTCTATTTTTTTTTCAGAAAATAGAAAATGAAAAAAATGGGCCTCCTCCTTCCTCCTCTTCACGGTGGTCGTAGTTCAAGAAAGCTGGGGTCCATTCCATATCCACTATAACACATTTTCTCTGATTTTTCAGGATCATTTTCTCCTGCTTATCAACAACATGCGCTAACTTACACGCAAAAGATTGAGTTAATTAAAACAGCAGATAACATAATTGTATGAAACACACTAACCTGGCGTGTACAAACGGATGAATCATTGACAGCTCCATGAATACACTAATTTCAACCAAAAGGAAATAAGCAAGCGGATGAGACACTCCCACCTACGACAGCCAAACAAAGACAGCCAAAAAACAATGAAAACTGAACCAACACCAGCGGGCACGTGGACAGTGACGTGATTACATCAACATACAGTATTATCGCACCAGCCCGTATTGAAGAAATGCAGCTAGCATTGGACTTGTGCTCCGCGGCAGTTGATCCGTTGTCTTATACTCCCTCCATCTAAAAAAAAAAAAAAATACAATTCTCGCTTCCCGAGAAGTCAAGCAACTCTAACTTTAACCAAATTTATATAAAAAATTACTGACACTTATAATATAAAATAAACTTCAATAGATTAATGGTGGAATATATTTTCATAATAAATTTTGTCTGAGATATAAATATTAATAATAATTATTATAAACTTGGTAAAATTTAGTCATGTTGACCGCACGAATCCCATAGTTGCATGTTTTTTTTGGACGGAGAGAGTACTGCTAGTGGCCCGTATGATAATATAATGTGATTGCCTTACTTCCACGCTGCTCAGCTCATCCGAAATAGTCTCGGGTTTTCACTGCTGCTTTAAGAGTTTGTACTGGCGTGTACCGAGTCATGTGGAAAAGATTTGTGCTAATGGGATTCGTAACCTGTGTGCTCAATGTCATATATACGCTATCCAGCTATGTATCGAGTCTTATTTCAACCACCACCGGTACCGGACATTACCGTGACGTGATTACTTGAAAAATGAATCGAGCCACGTCACTGCTTATATAGTGAAGAAACACAGGTTGCATTAATTATAGACTCGTGCTCCACGATGGCAATATTATAATTTGACCCATTGACGTAATGCATGGCTAGCTGCGACCATATAACGTCTGAAGCAGGCAGCTAGAGGATGGAGACCAAGCTGACAAGTGGGGCCAACCCAGCAGTGAGAGAAGCTATGGGGTCCGGCTATCGGAGAAAGAGAGAAAGGAGCCGAGAACAGGGGCAGCGTTGTCTTTTCTCAAGACGTCTCCACGCTGGCACCGTGACCTGGCACGCCACTTGCATGTAAAAATGGTCGGTTTTGGTAAACTTGTAAGAACTATTCTCTCTCGTATGTCAAATTTGTAAGAAATTTTGGAAGGGTGGTTTTTGAACGTGAGACGTCCGAGAGAGTGGCAGAAAATATAAAAGCCCAAAATATAAACTTGAAGAAGATGCCGCACAGGTCGCCGCTGCGTCTAGGAAAGGCGGAGACGCGTCAGCGGTGCCGGGAAGAATGACGGCTCGGTGCAGAGATCGACGAACTTCGGGACCGTAGTCGGCGTCCAGCGACGACGTCATTGGCTCGGGACAGCGTGGTCACGGGCTGGCTCCTCGTCGATGGAGGTGGGCAAAGTGTGGCCTTCCTACGATCGAGAGAACACGGTAGAAGGGCCGATTTCGGACGAGGACGATGTTGGACAAGGCAAAGGTGGGAGCTTTGGTGGAGAGAGGCTCACCGGTGGCTTGGAGCAACGATCTGGGTGACGTAGGCTGGCGTCGAAGTCGCGACACACTGAAGGATCAACTTCTGCCTCTACATACATGAGTGCTTCGGGCTCCTTCCCTTTGCCTGCATGAGCTTGTCCATCTTTCTGCTTCTTAGCTTCTGGACATCTGTTGGCATAATGCCCATGATTGTGGCACTTAAAACACTTGATATGACTTTTATCTCTGGAACCTCCTCCATCTCTGCCAAATGAATCTCCACGGCCTCCCTGGCCTCTACCTCGGCCACGACCTCTCCCTCGGCCATTGCCACCACCTCTCTCCGAGGCTTGTCCTCCCCCAGACTTCCTGTATCTCGACTCCCATTCAGCCTGGGTCAACAACACTGACCGCTGCTGTTGCTTGAACCACCAGCAGATCCCCGCTTGGTCCTCTCCTCAAAAGTTTTCAGCCTCCCTACAGCATCATCGAACCCCAGTTTCTTTAGATCATAGAACTGTTCGACACCAGCCACGATGTTCAGGAATCGTTCGGGCACGGTGTCAAACATCTTCTTCACCATCGCCGCATCCTCCAACGTCCCGCCTAGATTGCTGTACCTCACTGACATAGCTGTCAGTTTCCCGGCAAACTGATCAATCGTCTCCTCTTCCTTCATCCTCAGTGCATCGAATTCCGCCATCAAGGTCTGCAACCGTGCCTCCTGCACGCGTTCAGCACCCACAAACCGAGCCTTCAGGGAATCCCAAACCTCCTTCCCTAACGTTTTCTTCGCGACTTGCATCAATAGATCATCGGCGAGCACCGGAAGAGATGTGCCCGTACCTTCTTGTCTTTGCTCGCCGCCCGGCTGCGCCGGCGCCCCGTCGATGACCCCTCTGGCGGTTCCACCACCTCCCACCATCCCTGCTTCTCCATAATCGCCTGCGCCCTGATGCTCCAGCTCGTGAAGTTTGTCGCCGTCAGAGTCGGGAACACCTGATGGTGTCCTCGGCCTCCATCGCCCCGGCTCCCATCACCGCCGCCAGCGCCTGTCATGGATGAACAACCTCGATGGCAAGTGGATTTTGTTTGCGTATGATCCGATCGGCTCTGATACCAGATGTTGGATCACAGGATCACAAATCACACGCAATTTCACTGGCTAATCCTAACCGGATCGATCAAAGTGTAAAATGTCTTGAAACTCAAGAACACACGAACGGCAACCGCCACTTGACCATGACATAGCTATTTTCCTCAGATTTGGATGGACAGTACATGACGATTACAAATGATCTAAGCAGTTCCAAATGACACTCACACAAGCTACTTATACCAGCAGCAATTACATTAACAACCCTGAATTAAGATAAATTGCCTACACAGAGGCAAACACACACTGAAACGATAACTGCAGAAACTTGGACATCGTGGGCGTGGTCACCACTCTCCAACCGACCTGGTTTGAACTCGCGTTCCCGCCTCCTCACAACATCATCCACGTTGCTGCTTCACTGACATACACCGTGTACTCTGAGTTAACTCCAACACTTATAAGCCTAGTTAGTCCATGGTGGGACAATAATTACCAAATACAAACGAAAAGTGCTACAGTAGCCAAACCCAAAATATTTCACCAACTAAACACCCAAAATTTGAACGCCAACGCCTGCGCGTCCGTGAGTCTCGGCCGCACGACGCTCATCCATAACGGATTGATGGCGACGCAGCCCGGGCACCGCCTCAAGCCTGCTACCCTAGCCTGGGCACCGCCTCAAGCCTGCTACCCTAGCCTGGGCCTATAAAAGGAGGCCAACTCTCCCTTCTGAGGGGACATTCCATCTCCACAGCACACCCCGCGAGGCTGCGCACACGCTGCCGCTTTGCTCCACTGCTACGCCGCCAGGCTGCGCACACCAGCACCAGCACACCGCCGTTCTAGTCCACTTCCACGCCGCCGCCCTGCTAGTCACGCACACGCCGTCGCTGCACCCACGTCGTCGGCAAGCACAACAGCGACGTCGTCGACCTCCTCCTCGTCAAGCACTTCGTCTTCTCCGGCGAGCTCATCTACATCATCTCCGGCAAGTCGAACGTCTACAGAACACCTACATCGTCGCCATCAACGCTAGTAGCATATATCGTCCTCTACAGCGAGCACGTCAACATCACCTCCGGCAAGCCGAACCTCTCCAGAACCCCGTACGCCGTCGGCGTCTGTCACTAGCGACGCCATGGCTGCCCACTTCGAAGGTGAAATTCTCTATATATTTTGATTATTTTTTTACTCATCTGTGCATGGCTGTGGCATAGATCTGTGCGCATTCGCGGCCAACGGTGAGTCCCGATGATGCCGGAATGACGACTGCACCGGCAACCATCTCAACGGCAGTGACCATCTGGGATCGCCCGTTTCATGTGCCAGTGGCAACCACTACGCTGGATACATCCATGACGGCCCTAAGGCGAAGGCGTATGTGCGGCGCCCCGGTCGGCAGCATATGGCACGTCGACGACGACCGCGGCTCGGCAGCCCGGCGAATATGCAGTCGAACATCCACAGAAGTGATGCGCATGTGCATTGCCATGATGAATACAAGGCCATGGCAAATACGGCGTTCTTTGGCAGTGAGTCCGACGATGCCCGGAACGACGACGAAACGACGGGCGGCGGAGCATTGCGGCCCGACGATGGCTGTCGAAGATGTACGCTCGACAGTCCACCGAGGGGCTACCCATGATGGTAGATTGATCGGTGAGGTGCACGAGACCGAGATCTAGATGGTGACAGAGAGACGAGGGTTAGACAGGTTTGGCCAGCTGTGATCGCGTAAAACCTACGTCCTGTGAGTCTGCTTTTTGTATTGGCTATCGTATACAATGAGGTGAAAAAAGAGGGAGGCCCCTACCCGCCTTATATTTCCGGGATTGGAGTCTATCCTAGCAGATCGCCGTCTTCAAGATATCCTCCGGATGTCGTGCGGCATGCGGCGTCTGCTGCCTTGAACCGCACTCCGCCATGCCGTGGGCCGAGCCGCCCCTGAGGTCGTGGCCCATGTAGTGCGCCGTGGGTACCCCGGGGGAGTTCCTCCACAATGGCCCACTTCAGCAAGCCTTGGGCAGTAGTAGCCAAAGATATATGTACATGTACAATATACATACATACAGTGTATACGGCAAGAAAGCAAGTAGAAGAGTACACAGTACCATGCATACAAGTCTGTACGTGGGCAAACTACATGTGCACGAGTTGCAAGTTAGATCAACATTATTGTTTGGCCCATTATTGGCGGCCCAATGTTGATATATCGGCCCAAGCAAGCCGCGGGCTCCGACAGGCCCGAAACCCGACTACAACATTCTAAGTCATGTCAAAAGCACTTTCGAGTTCACGTGCATATGCAAATTGGCGAGCTTACTAAGTGTCACGCCAATGATCTCGAAAATTCATGAAAGGAGAAATCTCCTAAGTGTATCATGAGCACAAGTCTCACATTTACCATCGACCATATTTCCGCACCGTCAAGGCGGTGAACCATATGAAGTCATTTTCTTCCCCGGACACCGGCGAGGCTGGGGCGTCTCTTTCCACGACTGATGAGGCGGAATCATTGTTCGTGACCGACGAGGCTGAACAATTGACTTCATTATGGGATCCGCACGACGAGGCGGATACCTCTGCTAGAAGCCGACGAGGCTCTAGCACTTCACCATTTTCATTCATTTGTGCTTATGCATATACATGGAGACAACTCTCGTTTATTCAGAGACGACAATGATGACCATCGGCATAGCTTAATCGGAGGTGTTCCGTGGCCCGACGCCACGGATGTAATTAATTGGAGGCCTCTCGAGGCCCCATGAACCAGAAGCCACGCAATCCTCGATTGTCGGATGGAACATGGCGCAAAAATATGTTAAAGTGGGAAATTGTACTTTGTAATTCTCTGATGAATAATAAAGTGATATTTCCCTGAACTTTTGTCCCTTGTGTTTTATTGCACATTTACTTTATTTATATATGGATGTATACTGGCACGCCTGCGCTTAATAGTACTAAGTAGTACGACCCACGAAAAACACAGAGATCCGCCTTAGTGATTTTTCTCTCGGCGAAACAAAATGGCACGCCCGGTGGGACATGGTTCTCCTCCCATCTTTGCTATGCTCGATGGTTGTAAAAAATATTGTCATCTCTTGAGATCTACCGATACATGCTACATGTTGTGCCGATGAAAATTTCAAGTGCAAGAGATTGAGTGGGCTATCCTTTTTAGGGCAAGTATGCTTGCTTCTTTTGACAACCCTAGAACTGCCAATCATATGATGCAATTTGGGACTTCTCTACTTGTCCTAACATTTGCTTGTGGCATAATACAGATGCCCAGCTACATGACATATGAGCACTTATTTATGATCAAGAGTAGCTCAAGGGTTTTTGTTGAGGTGCCCAAGTCAACAAAACATGCACGTTGAGGCCTCCGTGCAAATGGAATCTTACATTACTCGAGATGGAGTTATGGAGGAAGGCTGGCTAAATATAGAGCTATACCCTGTTGATTGCTTAGCCTAGAATTGTCGAAAAGCTATATTTGGCATCACCTAAATGAGAAGAAGCTCTCCTCATATCCTACATAAAAAAAATCACATGCAAACAAATGAGTGGCATGATGACATGAGTTTTGGTGATGCCCCTTCTCCCAACGCTCGTGTAAAGTTTGCCTTGTTTGCCTATAAGCATGCTAAAACCATATGCAAAAGATCAAGGAGGCAATCCCATTCCCATAGATGAGTCAAATATTGGAGCGGTGTGAAATAACTTGGCCCCATCAATGGCCAATAAGTGCCTAAAAAAGCGCCGACATGAAGGGAAACACTACGTGCCCCTCAAGCAAGCGGAGTGGCAATTGTAAAACTTGCATTCATCATGGCTCAAAAAAAAATTTGTGGGAACTTATGCAAAGGGGTCAGCCAAAGATGATCTCAAAGTCATGACGGGGACCAATTATATGCAGTGCATGCTGGCCAAGTTTGTCCCATAGTCCAAATGCAACAAATATTTCCCTTAGAAACACACCTCTCACCATGAGACTAGTTTTGCTTAAAGTGTTGGGGGCAACCCTTTGAGGTTCATGAAACACAACAAAGTAACACCTCACCTTCAAATGTTGCCCCATATATTATAGCTAAGGGAATGCTGGGATGACATAACTTCGATAATGGAAGAACATGAAGCACACCTCGAGCTAAAAAGTTGTTTAACCTAGCCCTTTAAGGTGGCATTGATGTGACTAGGTCACCTTTTTTTTTGATATTTCTCATCCTGAAGCTGAGGCAGCTGTCCTTGACAAGTCTAAGAGCTGGTGACTTCTCCATGCCCTCAAAATGTCTAGTCTTCTACATACCCATGTGCTGGGGGCATCTCCAAGGTTGCCCTCAAAAGATGAAGCAGGGGTTGTTGTTGGTATTTGTTAAGCCTACAGAAATATTTATAATTTGTATAATCCGCAAGCAAACGGATACCGGTGAGCACTTCACCCAGGAGAGGGTTTTAATATCGAATCCATAGGGAGAATGATGTGAGGATAACCGAGGTATATAACTAACGCATATAACTAATTCATATAACTGAGCAGCAATCAAGGAATGAGAGGATAAAGAGGTAAGGAGATTCCTACAGTTGTCTAGTTCTTATCCTTGTAAGCTATGTTGATATTGTCTTAGGGGGACGTACTCAAAGGAAAGCAGGGATGAAACGTGCAATCCTCTAGTAACATGGTCCTACTTGGCCTATCCAACGGGAGGTGGAATCCAAAGGAATCAATGGTACTGTCACTACCACGAACTACCACACTCCGGAAGGTAGGGTGCATCCACAAGCAACCTCAGTCTAAGCACCACGCCTAAACCTAAGCCACTCCTCTAATCTATAGATTCCCACAGATTAAAGTACTCAAATAAGAGTTGTGAACAATAAGAACAATTACTTACTCAAACAAGAAGTTGATCCCGCCTTAGAAGTCTCAGGATCAGGCGCCAATAGGCCTTTGATCCCGGAGGTACAAGTGTAGAGGAGTCACCGACAGGTTCGGTGCTTCCTCAGCAGCTCTTCCCTTCACCCACACTTTAGCTCTCCCAAGATTAGCTCTAGTCTCTCTCATGGAAACTATGGCTCTAATCTCTCTTGACGCTTGCTCTCAACTCACTCTAGGGCTTCTAGTTCTACATGGTGTTCTAGATTGGAACTAGAGAGGAGAGGTCAGGCCTCAGCCTGTTGAGTATTGAGTTGAATGAATTAGGGTTTCACCCTGGGGACAGGGGGTCTGCTTATATAGCCCTGGAGGATGCACGACAGCCCTTGGATCAAACCGACCTTGGCAACGGTGTAGATTCAACCTCAATGGCGGTAACAAACCGACCTACGAAGCGGAGTGAAGAAGGACTCCAACTCCTGGCGGTCGCCATGGATGGGCCTGGCGGTCGCCAGAGTCCTGTCTCTGCTGGACTTCGGCCTCCTTCAGGTGCCTTCTCGTGTCTTCTAGAATGTTTTAGTCCACTTTTCGGATTGGGTTGCTTCACGGTCAGGTCTCCTCATCGTATGGGATGCAAACTCTGGGCTTTTATCTGTTTAATCCCTGAAAAGATATAAATCACCAAAGCTCGTGGAATTATGTCAGTAAAGCCCCTAGTCTATGTGATTATTTATTTTAAGCCCTTATTTCATGTTTAGTTGACTAGTAATATTATGCTATAACAGGTGTCAACAGTTGTTATTTCACCTCTAGAGCTAGGGGCAAGCACCTAAAGTTGCCTTGTATAAGTCCAGTAGCTGGGGGCATCCTGAAGGTAGCCCTCAAGGGAAGATTAAGTGGGAAATGTAATCCCTTATCTAAAACCATGAGTGCACCACACCAATGCAAAAATATTCCTGACCAAGGATGAAGTACTTTATTACTTTGTGCGCTCCATCCCCCAAGTCGAGGAGCTCATCATATTGAGCCCTAGAAATTAAACATGAGGGTCACCCAACAAAAAATCTTGCTCCTTGTTAAAATGCACCTATGGAGCAATCAAAGTTAGATGGTTCGAACCAATCATGGACATGTAACCTCACCCCTCCTATTGGGAGCTTCAACCCAACTAGCTTGTTTTATCAAAGTCATCGATAGAAGCTTCAACCCCACTACTAGCTTCAAGTTGCTGAGAACTAGGGCAACTTACCACCTGCCCAAGAAATGAGCAACAATGCTATGAAGTAAAAAAATGTCTATGGTGGCTTCTCATGGGTATGTGAAAAATGTAATCCCTTCCTTAGACAACTAAAAGTTGATGTACAACACATCACCATGGAGTTGGTTGAAATAAACCTCGGGAGTGCTAAAGATCCATGGCCCACCCTCATGAGTGCCACCCTCATGCCTAGGGAACTGAAGAATATAGGCAATTTTTTTTAAGCAATACCATTTGCATGGTCCTACGTGGAGTTGAAACTAGTTTAGACCCAAGTGTTGCCACTCATGTATATGTTGGCGATAGATTCTGAATATTGCCCTATAAATAAACTATTGGCATGCCGCTTCCGACCGTGATTAAAAAAACCAGTGGCTAACTAATGTTGGGTTTACAAAAGAAATATAGTATTTGATAGCTCACAAGTAGTCTTGATAATTAAAAGGAATGGGCAAGTCTAGGTGTACGTGGACTTTGCCACCTAAATTGTACTTGCCCGAAACATGAGCTTCCCACTCTAGTGATGGAGATGGTTATTGATGCCGCCGCTAGTTATGGTGCCCTACCATTCATGGGATCGAGCTACTGCATCGAGCCCGCTTGTACCCGGTCTACCAACGAACCTACCCAAAGCTTTTCCGACAACAAACCTAGGGAAGTGTTGACGGTCCGCGAATCCACATTTTTTACGTCAACATTCTACCAATAAGGGGTGAAACTATGCGCTTTTACACACATATACATTTATTATTGGCATAGTTCCACTTGTATTGGAGAAATAAGTGTTTTGCAGATTTTATACACAAACAAGTGGGAAAGCATCAGAAATACGCCATTTGGGAAAGCGTAAACAAGGACATCAAGCACCCCAATGGAAAAAGGCCCAAATCATGACAAACTCGGGCAAGCAACCGGCACAGCCCAACATTGGGCAAGGCCCAAGGCCCACTGACCGAAGGCGGTGGCCAGCGGGGCCCAGCCACCCTAGCGCGCGGGGGGCGCGCCAGTGCCAACCTCCCTGCCAACCGGTCCCATCTTCTGCATGGTGGTGCATTAACAACAGAGGAGGGCGGTGCGCTGGGTTGTGATGCGATTCGGTGTGCCTGGACGCCGGGAGGAGGTCGGTTTGGTGGCAAATTGGCATTTAGCCCCCTCGTCCTCCATGTATAAGTAGCCCCCCTCTCCTCCTCTCTCAACACACACCAATTCACATACAACACAAGGAAGGGCACAATGTAGAAGAGAGGAAGAAGCTCTCACTCCTTGTTGACACCAAATTTTGGACTGATAGGAATATTATAAATTCAGCCCAGAAATCATGGTGAACAGAGTCGCCGATTTAGCAAGGAGAGAACATTTTGCGGAAGAAGGAAAGAGCTGTCGACTAAGGTGGCGTCATCGAGAGACCGGCTAAAACCTGAAGAAGGCGGAATTGGCTAAAAGAGCTCGGCGTGACGGCAAAATTGTATATCACAGTATTGAACAGCTCGTATAGCCACATCAGCATTATGAAAGGACTTTGCGGACTCCAGTAAGAAAGAAAGGGAAAATTGGAGGCCAAGTTATCTTCAATTAGGGTTTTTATGGTCATTCTTATTGAGTCGTATCATATTAGGACTCGTGGCAGGCCTCAGGTATAAATATGTAAGCCCGGCTATTGTAAAGAACACACATCAATACAAACAACAAACCGGCTCCGGCAAAAATCGAGTCCTTTTAGTTGAGTCATCGAGTTCATCATGTCTGCTTTGCATCCATGAAAGAGATATGCAGCTAGCTGGCTTTCTTTGACGGGGATGCATGTTTGGATGTCAGGGTGTGGGTGGTGCAGGATACCTTGCGTCCACGTGTGAGCAGAGTGGAGAAAAAATTACAAGGCCCTAACCACCACGGTTGGTTTTCCAATTCAATTCCTTATTTCGTTGCAAAGGGTCCGGTCCGGTCCCACCTCCTGTATGGACATCAGTTTCTATCTACTCTCGGTTCCTCCGGTTCATCTTATATATACACACAAACCCACTGTTACAACTACAAAGAAACAACCCTCCCCATCAAGGTTTTCAAGGAGACATATCTATCGACTACCATAGACATGAGAGGCACCTGGAATTCAGCTCACACTGCTGCAGAGTTCCACACTTCTACTCTGTGCACGTCCATGTCAGGTCGTTTGGCCTTTATACCACATCTGGCGTAGGTGTACACTTCCACTCTGTGTGCACATCCATGTCAGGTCAATGCCAGGCCCATTGGCACGGGGACTAATGGTGTTTGTAGCTTGTGGAAAATAAAACATTAATTGTATGTTGAACATGTCAGACCTCAATACTACGCCCTGGGTGTTGTTTTGAAGGCCAACCTAATGTTACATTCTAAATGAGAGTCCAGCTTGAAAGCAGAACGAAGGATGCATATGTAACCAGTGCAGTAACATCGTGTGACAAAGGAAGGTTATCTGTTGAATTCAACGTCATTAGTGGTAAGACAATCGAAGCCAAGACGACTTGCGATAGCAAAAAGTACTGATTTTGATTACTGACGTGTTTTTTACTTTGCTTGTTGAGGATTTGTGGCCCATCTGTTGTGATCTTCTCGTAACCTTCTCCTTCGAGGTTTGTTTTTTCTGTTCATTGTACCTTGAAGTATGCTGTTAACAACTTATAAGCCTGGAAAATCAGCATTAAATGCAGATTTGTAGCACATCTACAGTGACACAATTTGCACCTGTATGGACATGCTGTATATAGGAAGACCAAAATAAAGTGCCCCTGGCGAGCAGTTACTATTAGTCTGTGTGTGTTGATCACTGCAAAAAGGTGCAACACTTCCAACTCAATACAGTGCCATATGGACAAGAGAAAACACAACTGATGATCTATGCAAATAGACAAGGACAACAAGCAATTAAATGTAGAGAGGGCCTTAGGTGTGTGGGGTCCGTAAATCATCAGAACTTTTCTTGACGACCTAAGAGTGAAATGTGTAAACGATAACTGGATCCAAGTAGGAATTACTGGAAAAAAAAAAGGCCGGCGAAAGAGATATGCAGCTAGCTAGCTGGCTTTCTTTGACGTCCATGTCATCATCCACGTAAGCTTCCATGTAAGCCTTCATAGTGACGTGGCAACTTTTTTTTAGATAAAGGAATTACATTCCGGCCTCTGCAGTAATATACACGGTCTTCCAGTCTTTGCACTACCACACACATCCTAATTATTACAAGAAAAAAGGAGAAACTTTAGTACAGCGAAGAACCATATACTAAAGGTCGCCTCCAGTATCAATTGAGCTCACTCGTCGACAGCATCAAAGTGAGCTCCATTGAACAAATTAGATAGTGACGAGTATCCCGTCAACCTTGAAGAGGTATCTTACACGCGGAGGGCACGAGGTGGGACAAGAGCAAGAGGCTCGCAACCTTCACTCAACATCTAGGCGGTCTTATGTAGCGGACTCACCGCCACTTTGATCTGCATCGACAGATCCGGTCAACACCGGCCGCCACCTCGTCGAAGGGATGCACCTAATCCATCGCTTGCAACAAATTGTGCAGATCGAAAGGATGGATAGGGCCTTGCACTAGTGCATCACATTTGTAATCTTGTTAATCAAATCACAAGAGTGACACAACACATCGTCGCATACTTGACCACATTATTGCGATATTCTACAAAAGTTGAGGAAGAAATGCCCCATGTAGAAGTGAGAGACACTAGAAATTGTCTCTATTCTCCATGGTTCAACACCTGTCATTGCAGCTTCGGCCATTGCCACCGACGAATCGCCAGTACGACGACATCCACACACACAGAACATGGCGAATAATTCGGCCACAGGCACGACAAACAGTGATTACCGTGGCGAGGAGAACTGCAGACTCGCCGTGATTCACCGTCGATTAGCCCGCAGGAGAAGACCCCGCCGCCACCGTGCTTGCCGCTGTGCGGGTTGGCCCGTCAGTCGGCTCCGGCGGCGGCCGGGTGGAGGAGAGGGGGACGAGATTAGCCGCCGGCATCGGTAATGGCGCTGCCCGAGATGCCCTAGGCCATTCTCATTCTGAGGTTTCACCTCTCAGTTTCAAAGATGGGAAGCTTATTCTGAAACCAATCTCTCTCAATGCGTAATTTTGCACCACAGTTTCATGAGATTATTTCAGATGGGTACGAACTGGGCCGAGACAAGGTGATAGTAGTGGCAACTGCTGCTCCATATATACTGTTTGGTCCAGCACATGACCAGCTTTCTCACGCAGCCTTATTCTCTTTTCTGACCTCTTATTGGCCGGCTCATTTAATTTGTTGCCCATACACCATCATATATACAGAGACATCTATCTGTTGGCAATAGATGCTAAAACAAAAAAGAAGATGAAAATAGTTGCAACTCAATACCAGCGCTACGGATGAACACATGTCCCTTAGCTGATCTTACACATATATATGGTAGCTATATGCAATAGTCAGGGGAGGCGTCAGGAAAGAGACTCAGCTCTCACCTAGTTCTATGAGTCAGGAAAGCGACTCAGCTTGTTGGGACAGTCCAATCCAGTAGAGTCGTACGTCCATCTGTGGCTTGCGATGATGGTCCATCAGATTTCCTGCAAGGCTGGAATCTTCAATGACGTACAGAGGGTTTGCCTATATGTATGTTTGATCTGCATGCGGGATCGGAGTATCCAAAATTTAAAGTTAAGTGGACGACATGACATTGTTTTAGAAAGCTGAGAGGCCGGGGTTTTATTCTTTGTCTAACATGATGAACGAATAATTGTATCAGAGAGAGAGAGAGAGAGAGATTCAGAAGTCGGCTGGCACCATTGTCGCAGATGCCACATGTTGTTGGGCTTTTGCATAAGCCGTTCACTGGGGCCGCAAGCCGGGCACACCGCTGCGGTAGCTACCACGACAAAGGGGTTTGCGTTGGGGTTTCGAGCCAGAGCCACCAGCACCACCGCAGCAGCCGTGTGCTAGGGCCACCGTCGCTGCCACCCACCAGTGAGCACCGCGACGATGCACTGGAAGCAGCACTACACTGAGTTCGCGAGCAGGGGCCGGCACCACCACAGCGGCCGCAGGTGAGGAGCACTGTTGCTGTGATGCGCAGGGGAACACCACTGCGATGCGCAAGGAAGAAGCGTCGCAATTTGTCATTATTTCTTCAAGTGCACTTCAATTTATCATCATCGGACGTCACGGTAAACTAGTTTGTATATTTGAATATCGTCGTGGTTGATAGAAAAGCATTTCGGGATGTTATGTGTGCAGTTCAATAATATTTATGAGCTGACCAGGCGATCGTCAAGTGTAGGAAAAGTTTAAACAAGGTACATATCAGGTAGGCGCTTTATTTAATCATTTAACAAATGCAGTGCATTTACTCTTTTATGTCCTCTCGGCTCCTTCTGTTCTGGGGATATATAAACAACCACATAGCATCAGCCCCTCTGCAAAGAGCAACACTTGCAGCTCAATAATAGTGTTGCAAATGATTGGCGTCCATCAGCTGATCACACAGATCCATCAACACCTGATCTATAGTCATATGGGCATGAGAGGCACCGGGATCAATATCCAGTGGAGTCAGCGCCGCATCCCCAGCTGTGGAGTCACCCAGCAGCTGTCCTTCTACCATCGTCCTCGTTATCCATCATCACCGTGGGCGAGCTGTAGTGGTAGTCTATGTCCAGCACGTGAGCCGATGACGCCTCCGGCTTCATCATCAGATAAGCAGGAACAAATCAAGGTATGGGCCCACCTATTAGTGATTGACGGGGCTGTTTTTACTTGGCAAATATTTTTGGAAGTTGGCAAATCAGGAGATTTCCCTAGTAAAAATTGGCAAACTTTTTTGAAGATTCTATAAAAGTTGGCTAATGACGGAACTGTATACTGTAAACGCAGGATCACTAAACCTTGTTGTATGTGGTTGGATTTGGCAACTGGATCACGAGAACAATCAAGAACACGCACGAACAAATTTTTGGAACCGCCCGGAGGTCGCCCGGGTACAGCGCCCTTTTGCGCTTTGTGTTCTGAAGGATACAATATACCACACTGGCAACTCACGCGACAACCGCACTCCTTGACAACCTAGGAGTAGTTAATACTAGCTAACACATGCCAATTAGCTAAATGGGGTGTATTTTGTAAACTTAGGAACGAAAAGAGTGGTCCGCAGGTTCAATTCGTAGGAATTTGAGGGAGTTTTCACAAAATATATTGAGAGGGTTCCTGATTGTGGGTTGATTTAAGTAAACCTCGAGGGGTTTTCTGAAAAAGAAGGATATGTGAAGGACCGAAACGACGACCAGGAGGGAGGGTAAATGGGAGCCTCGATTTCCTTTTCAATTTTGGATCATCAGCTCAACCCCCAACCTCAAAAAGCAAACTCACGCAAGACCCGAATAACACGCGTGCTAACCCGATAGCAAGGTGTCGCGAGCAAAGAGAGCAATGAGATGCCCACGACCCAAATGATTGGGTGGATGTTCCTTAGGAACACAGCAAAAACGAGACCGTCGACAAAAGCAAAAAGTCGAACCGGAGGATAGAGAATTTATACTTCGGGCTGAAGTCCTATCTATGCACAGCAGCAGCTCAAGAAGCAGACACAGCAACTTGGACTGACAGAGTGCAAGAACCAAAGAAACAAGGACCTGCAGAAACGACCGGGCACTGGACAGCTACAGACACGGTTCTTGAGCTCGGCAAAGGCAAATCAAATCACATTCCTTATTTACTTTGCCAACCGAATTAGTTTGATCAAATAAATGCAAGCAATTCACGTAAGCCAAGAAAGCTAATTGATTTGACCAATTAGAAGCAAGTACTAGCTGCTCACGTTCTACTCTCCAACCTGCACTCGAAGTCACAACTCACGAAGCAAGCAATGAACAAGCTGAAAGCTAATCGAGCTGATCCAAAACGCATGGAAGACAGGGTGCTGCACTTTGCTGCTAACACCGAACAAGATAGCCAGGAATTTGCTCACGCGCTGCAGCTGTTCTGCTGAACGAATTTCTCTGCAAGTTCAGAAAAGTGCTCCTCTCTGGAACAGAAACCAAGCTGCTGCTCTCTGCACTGATGAAACCTGAAAGCACTAACCACTAAACTAACGCAGCGAGCGGGCTGGAGGTGCTGCACTCCAGAACCGAGATCAAGGAGAAGAACGATCTGCACGCCGGTGACCTGACAGCAGAGATCAAACGGTGAACCAAACGGAGGGCGAGAGGAAGACCGTGGGTCTGCACACGCTCCCAGAACAGAGAAGGAAACGAGAGACTGCACTCCGACAGAATCAAAGAACAACAATCACGCTGGAGACGATGCTGCTGCTGGGGCGACTTCGAGGAGTGCTCAAAGACAAATCGCCCAGCTGCTATGCGATCTGTCCTGACCACGAACGCAACGAACAGAAAGCGTCGGGCACGAGCAGAACAAGAGCGTGCACCAAAAATCGAAGGGAATCTGACTCAAATATCCATGAATGGATCTCAAATTTCGCACAGGCCAAATTCACCTTACGATGAACCTATTCCCCAAAAATCATTGGCTGGAATCAATCCGAACTCCGAGAAACACAGATCACAGCCAAGACGAAAATAGAACAAGAACTCTGCACAAAACGAAAATCACAGACCAAAGTGACTCAATCTTGATGCAAAATCCTAGAGGGCATGAGTGGACTAAGGGCCACTCTTCCTACGAACAAAAATCACACCAAGAATCCACACAAAATTTTGTTCTTGGACCTCTAAACAAGAACCCTAAAAATGAGGAAAAATAAAAACGAAAATAAGAGAGGCAAAGAGGGGAGGAGGCTGTCATCCTCCACATATAGTCTAAAATCCTCTTTCCCAAACTACCCCTAAATACATATGAGCCGAACCGCTAACCCTAAGGCTAATTTAGTCCGACTCGGGATAATTTGATACGACGACCACCGCGCCTTCTCATCTGCAGCCTTGCTCCGCGCGCAATCTCCCGGATGCCGCCACGTGCCGTCCTTCCGTCCACCGGAACGCCCGGGTTTTGAGGCCCAAACCCGTGAAACTTCGCCGATGGTTTTGAGGCCCAAACCACCAAACCCGCACCCGTGGTTTTGAGGCCCAAACCACGAAACCAGCGCCCGATGGTTTTGAGGACCAAACCACCAAACCTCCTCGACACGTGTCATCGCCGTCTTGACCGCCCGAGTCGCCAAGTCATCCGAGCTCCCCCGCTCTGCCTGCGCGCTCCGCCGTCTTGACCCGATCGACACGGTCCCGCCCGTCCTCTTGCATTCGTCGATGTCCCGGATGTCGGCCACCATGGCTAGCCACCCGGCGATCCGGTCCCTCGGTCCAAGCCTCACGTCCGTCCTTCACCTCCATGATCCGTCGGCCCGGCCGTCCTCCTTCGCCCCTTCACCTTGCCGTCGGCTACCATCTCCGAGCTCCACACCTGTACAACCACGAACCAAGAGATCGTCTTCGACACACTCCACGTGTGCCGGTGAACATAAGCCGAAGCATAAAAGATAAAAAGAAAATAGAAGTAAAATGTTGACTATTGACAATCACTCAATCACAAAACTAAACACATGTGACCTAAATCAACCATGTGTTCGCAATCTCCCCTTGATGAGTGCATTGTCAACATTTAACACAAAAGACGGAGAAGAAGGTAGAAGATAGCACATCCAAGTGAACAAAAGCTATACAAAAGCTAAGACAAAATCACTGGATAGCAAACATGGAGCAAAAACTTGGTTCCCAAACACATGGGCAAAAGGCTCGACACAACCAAGCTAAACAAATAGCTAGTCCTCAAGAAGAGGTAGAACAGGCTCAACACCACTAGCACAGCTCCAAACCAATTACTTTCACACACAAAAAAGCTAGACCCTCAAGACAGAGGCAAAAGGCTCAACACATCTAGCTCAAAGTGCTACTCCCCCTAGACAAATGCAGTCACTGTCTTTGTATCTTTCTCCCCCTTGTTGGCAAATGCACTAATCAAGCTATGAAATGCATGAAAGTGCAATGAAGGAGCTTCAAGTTTATAGCAATCCAAATGAGAAGATGCTCTAAAAGTGTCATGGCAACAAGGTCAAGTGCTTAACACGGTGCTCAAACCGATCAAGAGATATGAAATATGACTTGAAAGCATTTTGATTTAGTTTTAAGCATTTCAGAAAAAGGTGTCCACCACAAAGAATAGCACATAGCACAAGTAAGCTGGAAATCTACCAAGTGCTACACATGTATATCAAGTGAACTACCCCAAGCAAAGTTTATACATCATGCAAAAACAGAGCCAACACTTGTCAAATTTTCAAGTTATCGGAGTTCCAGCGATTACAAGCATTGGACAAAGCATGTTGCGAGTGGTTATCCACAACCATCAGCCTTACTAATCAACCATGTCAAGCCTATGCGTGCACTACTACTAATAGCTTCTCGTAGGGGCGGCTCATTTGGAGCGGTAAGGGCGGTTTCGACCTAACTCTCCGTTCCTACAGATGGCATCACTTGTAGGGGCGGTTCTCCGAGCCGCCCCTACTGTGTGTCACCAGCAGGGGCGGCCAATAAGACCAACCGCCCCTACTTTGCGTGGCTTTCATTAGGGCGGCTCAATATAAAACCGCCCCTACTCAAGAAATATCTTGTAGGGGCGGTTGTTTCTAAAACCGCCCCTAAAAAAAAACGATAGGGCGGTTAAATCTAAAACCGCCCCTAAACCGGGATTTGGCGCCAAAAAAAAAATTCAAAACTGAAATATATATAGCCGCCTCTATAAACATCTATAATTCACAATTCTCACAATATATGTACATATTATATTCAATAAACATCTATAATTCACAATTCTCACAATATATATACATATTATATTCAATAAACATCTATAATTCACATAACTCACAAAGTATCATCTCCATTACTCAATCTTACAATAAACATTCATTATTCACATAAGTTACAAGTTCAATCTCATCTCTTAGTTCACCTCCCTATTGCTAGCCTTTCCCCACTCACAAAAATGTTAAAGTTGTGGATTCTTCTGCAACGCTGAAGTACGATCAAGGTAGCAACCTTTTGGATGTATAGCATGATCTAATATGAAGTCACAAAAGGCTAGCCACGAGTTCCAAGAGGTCATCATCTCGGTAAGGGTCCCCTTTTGTCCCTACCCGGCGTCTCGCCTACACAATTAGGAGATAATAAAAAAGTTAGCCTATATATAGAAACACATAGTGAGCATATACATAGAGAGAAAGAAATGAGCATATATACCAAGTCCGGGTGTCTCAGTGCGAAAGGTCATTACTCATCGCCATGCATACGTAATATCCACAAAGTGAACACTTTCGGGGCTTTTGCTTGGCACACTGTGTATATAAAATTGTTAGCAAATGCATTTGAGATTATGCGTACTAAGGTAGGTCATACTTACACAAGTATCTGTTTTGGCGCTTGACTCACCCTTCATTCGGCAAGATGTCTCCCATTCAACTTTTTAACATACCAACGGTATGCCCTGTTGAAATTGATATTCACAAATACAACATGTTAGTATGTGACAAAAAAAAGTTAGGAGGTTATATTGAATCATATAAGAGGATTGTCGTTATTTATACGATTTGACAATCGCTATGAAGTCGGAATAATATGCGGCCGGAGTGTGCGGTGAATCCAAAACCCACGCGACGCTGATCCCGACATCGACACATATAGCGATCCGGTGGTTCTTGCATAAATTCAATCGAGGAAAACGATAAGCTCATTTGCGTATAATATGTATTAACCAACCTTTATATACAGATTGAACTTACCCGAAGTGGTATGGTAGCCATATACTATGATTGTTTTCGAGATTTTTGAAAGACACGGCTAAGTATGCCGCCATGTTAATGGCAGCGTCCTTCATTGCCTTCTGCCGGATTTTCTCTTTCTCCTCCACGGTCGATCCACCCGCTAAGTATTTGCTATCCGGTTTCCATTGCTTAGGAAATGCAAAGCGTGTTTGTGCTATTTGTCGAGGATCCATGTATGCATTTTTCGGACACGGAACCTGTTTTGCAAGGTGCGCTTGCATACTAAAAGAGATCGATTAGGTTAGTTACAACGTTATCAAAATATCGCAATCATACCATATTAAGATAGAAAAGGACTTACATGCGGTAGATGTGAACTAGATTAATGTCCATTTCACCGAGGTGATACAATGTATGCATGTCGTTGAAAGTGAAGGCAATCTCACCACCGGGTCCACCGAGAAGGCCATCGAGGTAGTGGAGTGTTATCTCGGTTATGTCTGTCCTCTCAGATACCAACAAGTACCAATCATGAAACTTTTTCATTCCACGTGGCATCTTCTGCATGACATCGTTTGGTAGGAATATCTTGCCTCTTTCATAATTTTTCGGGCGGTTCCTTGACCATCGATTCTTCCAACATCGGGATACTTTTTGGCGGGAAAGTGATTGGTGGTGAAGGGTCGAAGTCCGTCTGCTACTTCTTTGACTTGGTTACGTGGCTTGAACTGATCATGGGCGAACCACCCGGACACCAACGAGACGTCCTTCATCGGCACAAAGACGGGCCTGCAATGGATTGGATGCTTTTTCCTAAGCTCCGACTCCTCCCAAAAATCCTCTGATGCCATAACTTGTTCGGTACGAAAGGCCCCTGGCGGAAGCTGCATGTCTGGAATTTGCTGCTTCTCTTTACCCTGAGTTTCTTTCGGAGGCACCTCTGTTTCTTTCGGAGGCACCTCTGTTTCTTTCAGAGGCACCTCCGTTTCAACTGGAGTTTCTTTTGAAGGCACACTTTCTGTAGGACATGGAGAAGAGTGTGGCATCTCAAGCATTTGTCGGTCACGAGGAGGGGAGTGTGGCATCTCAGGCATTTCTTCGTCACGTGTTGGTGAAAGTATCTCCCCCTCCTCGATAACTCCTTCTAGCCATGGAAAATTGGGTGGGGGAGGCGAACAACCGGTTAATACGATGTCTCGTTTGTGCCAGAGGATGAACTATCGAATGCATTGCCCGAGTTTGGACACTCCCTCAGGAGTCGGGTGGTCAAGGTCATAATCCATGTAATGGGGCTCCACGCTATGCACCTCGACCCTAGTGTAGTCTGCCGGGATAGGCTTACCGTGCCACCTGCCCCCAGGGGGATGTGCCACACCCGTTGCGGCAAGCTTGACAACTTGAGCCCTTCCGACGAGAACCACACATTGGCAACTAGTTGGTTCCCATATGCGATCGACGGCGGTTGTGCCTGCAGTGGAACCTTGGCTGCTAGGAACTTCCGGAGGGCTCCCGGCCTACTGCAAGTTGGGCTGGCGGGTTCGCGAGATAGCCCTCTTTCCTCGGCGCCTTCGCTACCATGGCCATGGCCCCATGCTTTCAAGTTCCGACCTTCGGTCTCTACCATGCTTCTTGTATGTGTGCTTTGGTCCTCTTCAAAGCCATGTCTCCGGGTTGTTCTTTTCCCTATGCCCCAGGTGCGCCCGGGGTGCTCGGCGTTTCCCAAGGCAAGTGTCGGCTCATCCTTCTCTCTCTGAGGTTTGAATCAGCCCTTCTCCTTTCCTTGACCGTATTCCAACAACTTTGATACTACCTCTTGAGTCTCCGATTTGTCAAACTTAAGGGAAGAACCGGACGATGCGGTGCTCCCGGCATGTATCAATTCCTTGACCGTATCCCCAAATTCTGCACGGAATCCCAGTTGCTTCCGCCTCTTCGTCCCTCTTACGGAAAGTCTTTTTTTTTTTTTTTGCAAAGTATCCACCCGGAACCTAAATAGGTAGGGTGTATGTTCTTCTTCGCTAGCTCGCTGTTACGGGCACTGAGGGCCAATGCTTCCGCCGTAAGTCGTCCCATTGACTCTGAGTTATGTTCCCAAACTTGTGAAACGGTGTCGTGCCCTGTTGGATATATTTGGTGTTGAGCTCACACCTCCAACGTCGGAATATCTCCCCATTGTCCTAAAGGCTTGACGTTTCACGGCCTCCTCGGTACCAGATGGAAACTTGAAATTGACTAACAGCTTGTTCCATAGGCCTCTCTTTGTCTCGTCCGGTATTTCTGGCCATGATGGGATAGCTGGGTTCAACTGATCTCTAACAAGGGCGCCCATCGAATTACGGAATCTTGCCCTCATCTTCTCCGGCTTACGGATGTCCCCTCCCGGACCGACCTCCGTTATCACATAGACCACGTTCTTGTCAGGATACTGGTTTGGTTTTCTTATCCCTCCTCGTTTCCTCTTTGGCGCCGAGGTTGTGGTCGTGTCCTGGGGTTCGGGAGCAGAGTTGGTATTGTTCACCTCTGTGGCACGTGCCTCTTCTCTTTATTGCTCTCCAATGCCTTCAACGAAACGTCGCGGACGCCGACGTCGTCGTTTTGGAGGAGAATCATCATGGACCTATGTACACGGGAGGCCAAAGTGTTAATGGTAGTGACATGATAAAAGCATTAGCAAAAATTGATTACTAAGGCTTTGTGTCTCTACCTCGTTCTCCTCGTTCTGCGGGTCAAAGTCTTTGTCCAGGTCGTCCTCAGTGGGCCTATGCCTGGGTTCACGTGGGAAAGGATCCTCGGGACTTACATATCCCTCCTCAGAACCCTCGCCGTCATCATCTTCATTAGAGGTGTCATCATCCTCTCCTTCTCTTCCCTCTTCTTCATCCGCGAACGGATCAATTGTATCTTTCATCCCGGCTATACTCTTGTCTAACTGTGCGTGGAACTCGTCGGAAGTCATGGCATGAGGCTCTCCCTCTTCAATGGGTTTCCCGTGCTCAAGGCTACGGGGTGCACCGTCTCTTGTCGAGGACATTTTCTGATTTAGTCTAGTAAAAAAAAGATTTGGCGTTAGATATGCCAGTAGGGTCCTAGTTTCATGAAGGAATAAAATGACAGTAGTGGTTTGCTCTCAAATTAGCGGGTTCACTATCATGTAGTCTCAGTTTACCCTTTTGTATCATCGAGCAAAAAACTAGTAGAAACATTAGAGGCCTCAGATAGATGTCAATCATCATTTGATCATGAACTTGGAGCATAAGGGCATCAGAACAGAAAAGGTAATGAAGGTAATGTAGGGGCGGCTAGCAATGATGGCCAGTTCCTCACAAGTTCAAGATCATCAGGTTAGATTATTTATGGAATGTGACAATTTCATCATCGGCCAAAGGAGGAGAGGAGGACAAACACAAAAAGGGTTCTCATATAAAAACAGTGAGCACATAGAAGGACGGTGAGCATATAAAAACCCAAATTATGCCTTGGCGCGAACCAACCCAAATTACGCCATCGGTGCCAAAATTTTTCATTCAAGGCGCCGTCGGCAAAGCTGTTGCCATCATGATGGCAGCATAGAGAGGAGGCCAAGAGAAGGTGAGAGAAGAGTGGGAGGGAAGAGAAGCTAGAGGAGGCCATAGAGGGAGAGAGAGAGAGAGAGAGAGTAGCTATATAGCAGCATAGCTGCTGCCATGATGATGGAAGCATAGATCGAGGAGGCCAACAGAGAAGGTAGGAGAAGAGTGGAGGGAAGAGAAGGTAGAGGAGGCTAGAGGGAGAGAGATAAGAGAGAGAGCTTCAGCTTAGCTGCTGCCATCATGATGGCAGCATAGAGAGGAGGCCAAGAGAGAAGGTGAGAGAAGAGTGGGAGGGGAGAGAAGCTAGAGGAGGCCATTGAGGGAGAGAGAGAGAGAGAGAGAGAGAGAGAGAGAGAGCTTATGCTTAGCTGCTGTAGCAGCATAGCTGCTGCCATGATGATGGTAGCGTAGAGGAGGCCAAGAGAGAAGGTGGGAGAAGAGTGGCAGGGAAGAGAAGCATAGGTAGTGGCTGTAGTAGCATAGGTGCTGCCATGGCACCATACATGAGCACAATATAATGACAGTGAGCATATAAAAACATGAGCACAATATAATGCCAAATAGAGTAGTTATGAAGACAATTAGAGTAGTTGTGTACAAAGTTGACTCAGATTTGCCCCTTTGTCATTTCATCAATTCTAAACCTGTTGCTTCTAGAAGCCATCCAAGTTTAGAATGTTACAATTATATAGGGCGTTACAATCATCATAGTCGCCGCCTCGGCTTAAAAGGGTTTGCATCATTGCCTATGCCACCCTTTGCCTTAGCAATTAGTTTTACAAAGTATATAAAAAGATCATCATTGCATATGCCACAACCTCGGCACAAAGTTTTACAAGTGTACAAAAAGATCATTACTTCATATGCCGCTTAGTATTGCTCAAATAAAGAGAGATTAAAGAAAAACAGTTTCCAAATACATGTCCTCCAAATACCAAGTGTTAAATAGTAGCATGTTAAAAAAAAAGGGATGAACATAGGAAAATAGTAGCAACGGAAATGTTAATCAAACTCATGTTTTAGTATGAGATACCTAATAACAGGATTAACATAGGCACAAGTGACCACCAGCAGTGCTCACTAATTATTTAAGGGTCTGCTACAAGTAGAAGGGCACGATACATATACAAAAACAGGATTAACATAGGCACGACCACCAGCACTGCTCACTAATTATTTAAGGGTCTGCTATAAGTAGAAGGGCACAGATACATATACAAAAACAGGATTAACATAGGCACGACCACCGGCCATTTGCTCACTAATTGTTAAAAAAATAGGATGAACATAGGAAAAAAAAAAATTGAGGAAGTTTAGAGGAAAGCGGTTGCTAGAGATGAGATTATGGGGGCACGTGATACGTATACAAAGCTAATATTTGGCATCACAGGTTGAAATTAGAGTAATATGCATCATAGGTAGTGCCAATAGCTCAAAATCAATCCAAAATCCTAAACCATAGGCGTGGCATGCTCGAGTTCAAAAAAATGCATCATAGGCAACATCTAATCCCTCACATGAGTTCACAAAATGGTAGCAATTCACCACAGACAAGCAAACCTCGAGTTAGTGGCATGCTAGCTAATAACGAGGATTCACACAGCCCAGCTAGCTAATATTTGGCATCACGGGTAGAAATTAGAGTAATATGCATCATAGGTAGTGGCAATAGCTCGGTTCAAAATCATAGGCATCCTAAATCATAGGCGTGGCATGTGCTCAGTTAAAAAAAATGCATCATAGGCAGCACCTAATCCCTCACATTAGTTCACAAAATGGCGGCAATTCGATCACCACGGCAAGCAAACCTCGGGGGCAGCGGCGGCGGCAACAGCGGCGGCGGCGGGTCCTCGGCACCACCCGGCAACGGCGGCGGCGGCTCCGCGGGCACCAGCCGGCGGCACCACCAGCGGCAACTCACCGGCACCCGGTAGCAACTCGATCACCGGCGCCCGGTAGCTCCGCGGCACCAGGCGGCGGCTCACAACCACCAGCGGCGGCACCACTGCGGCTCACGGCACCACCACCACCACCGGCCCGGGAACTCACCGGCACCGGCAAGAACTTCGATCACCGGCGCCCGGCGCTCCGCGAGCACCGGCGGCGGCTCCGAACGGCCACCGGCGGCGGCACCACCAGCTCACGGAACCACCACCACCACCGGCGAGGAACTCACCGGCGCGAGCACCACCCGGCAACTCACGGCGCGAGGCACCACCCGGCCAGCGATAACTCACCGGCGCAAGGCACCACCCGGCAAGGTCACCGGCGAGATCCGGCGACGAGAAGGGGCGGGAGCGGCCGACCACCCCATTTGCTCGATCCGGCGGCGGCGGCCCTCCAGCAGCGGTGGGGGAAGACGGGTGGTGCGGTGGGAGGAGGGAGAGGAGGCGGGAGGCACCAGCGCGGGGCGAGGCCGGCCGGCCGGCGGCGGCGGCAGGGTTTCGAGCAGCGGCGACAAGCGGGGGCGGGGGGGAGGGGAGGGAGAGGAGGGAGGGAGGGGGAGGGAGGAAGGAGAGGAGGGAGAAAGGGAGGCGGGAGGCACCGGCCAGTGGTGAGGCGGCCCCCCGGCCGCGTGGCGGCACGTGGGGCGGGCGCGGGGAGGGAGGAGGAGGAGGAGGGAGAGGGGAGGATGGCGGGCGGCACGGCGGGTGCGCGGAAGGACGGATGTGGTCGGCGGCGGCGGGGGAGACGGCGGCGGCGACGCGGTGAAAAATTTTCAGCGGCCTGACGACGTGTTTGGGATGAGTCGCGCCCGGACTTAGCCGATTTGGGCGGGCTCGGTATATATACCAGTGACCTCGATAAGGGCGGCTCTGATAGAGCGCCCCCCTATAGTGAGCCTCATTAGGGGCGGCTGGATCGAAGAACCGCCCCTATAGTTCATGTTAGAAATTTAAAAAATATATATATAAGGCATATTATCGACAAATAAAAAATAAAAATATTGTTATAAATAAATAAAACATAAATATAAAATTTCTTATCTTACAAAAACCATGGATTCGACAAATTTTGACATATTTGGATTTGAATTTCAAAATTTTTCAATGAATATTTCTGTTTTTCACTTTGTGAAGCACCTGCCGCCGCCTAACTCGAAACTTCCTCAAATTTTTTTGTGGTCACTTACACCCAAAATATGGCCCCACGCAAAATCCTAGGTTTTTTAGCCATTTTTGGATTCTTGTATTTTTCTACGTGGCGCGTGCGACAAATATGGTGATTTACACTTTGAAAACAAAATAATTCCGCACCCGCCTCCACAAGTTTTGACTCCTAGGGAACAAGGGACCTATCGGCAAAGTTTGGCACCGTTTCGGATCTTTTCGGGGTGGTCGTAGTTCAACATACATTTATTGGGAGAATTCGTGCGGTAATTAAAATAATTAGAGAAAAGTACCAAACAATTACAGAAAATTCTCAAACTTGGCGATGCCTTCACACACGCCATGTAGACGCCTCGAAAAAGTTTGAGGCCGATAGCACACTTGCAAAGCGCACCGCCACACAACCATGAGAAACCTAAGTGTAAGGATAGGCTTCGTGAGAGGTTGAGTATACCACTTTGTGAAGCACGTCGCTCCGCCTAACTTCGAAACTTCCTCAAATTTTTTGTGGTCACTTACACCCAAAATATGGCCCCACACAAAATCTTAGGTTTTTAGCCATTTTTAGATTTACTGTATTTTCTACGTGACGCGTGCGACCAAATATGGTGATTTACACTTTGAAAACAAAATAATTCCGCACCGACCTCCACAAGTTTTGACTCCTAGGGCACAAGGGACCTATCGGCAAAGTTTGGCACCGTTTTGGGGCTTTTCGGGGGTGGTCGTAGTTCAACATACATTTACCGGGAGAATTCGCGCGGTAATTAAAATAATTAGAGAAAAGTACCAAACAATTACAGAAAATTCTCAAACTTGGCGGTGCCTTCACACACGACATGTAGACACCTCAGAAAAAGTTTGAGGCCGATAGCACACTGCAAAGCGCACCGGCCACACAACCATGAGAAACCTAAGTGTAAGAATAGGCTTCGTGAGAGGTTGAGTATACCACTGTGAAGCACGTCTGCTCCGCCTAACTCGAAACTTCCTCAAATTTTTTTTGTGGTCACTTACACCCAAAATATGGCCCCACACAAAATCCTAGGTTTTTTTAGCTATTTTTGGATTTACTGTATTTTTCTACGTGACGCGTGCGACCAAATATGGTGATTTACACTTTGAAAACAAAATAATTCCGCACCGGCCTCCACAAGTTTTGACTCCTAGGGCACAAGGGACCTATCGGCAAAGTTTGGCACCGTTTCAGGTCTTTTCGGGGGTGGTCGTAGTTCAACATACATTTACCGGGAGAATTCGCGCGGTAATTAAAATAATTAGAGAAAAGTACCAAACAATTACAGAAAATTCTCAAACTTGGCGGTGCCTTCACACATGCCATGTAGACGCCTCAAAAAAAGTTTGACTCTTATATGAATAAAGGTAGTCTCACACATACATAAAGGTAGTCTCACACATACATAAATGTAGTCTCACCCATACATCGATAAATTTTTGAAACACACACATATAACAACTAGCTAACTCCCCGTGACCTCTTTCCCCTTGACTCCTTTTCGCTCCCATGGCAATATGTCTTTGGGTAACTTCTTCTCAACAGCCTGGATCTTGTTTGGAAAGTCTGTGAATAACTGTATTTCAGCATAACCATTGTGCTCGTCAACGTCAACATCCTCGATGCCATCAACTCCGATAATGCGTTGTTTCCCAGGGACAACGACATGCTTGATTTTCGTCCTCTTTGGCTTGTCAGGATCGATCGGGTAGGGTAAATAGAAAACTTGTGCTACATCTCGAGCGGCGACCCATGGGTCCTTTTTGGTGGCCTAAATCACCGAGGTCAACGACTTTCAACCCGATCTCGTTCAGTTCGTGTTGTTTCATCCAGCGACATTTGAACACGGGCACCTGCACTTCCATTCCATAGTCAATTTCCCATATTTCTTCAATGATGCCAAAGTATGTGATCGTTCGGTTTTTGTCGTTGATAGCTTGTACTCGAACCCCGCTGTTTTGGTTCACACATTTACTATCCTTCACATGGGTATAGAATGTGTACCCATTAATGTCGTATGCTTGCCACGTGGTGACTTGTCTCGATGGCCCTAATGCTAACCTGTTCTTGGTAATATCATCCCTGGTTTCCCCAGACGGTATGTTTTGGTCCTTCAACCATGAAGTTAATTGTTCCCTGTGCTGTTTCATCACCCAGTCATCCGAGCGGCCATTCCTCTGCTCCTGAATGAGAGCCAAGTGGAAATCAACATACGGTCGCATAAGCGCTGAACTCTTTAACACACTGTAATGCGCCTAACTCACTTGTTTGTATTCTTGGTCAACGAATACTTTCCTCCCGCTGATGCCTTTCCCAGCTATCCTACCCGTATGACGTGAATCGCGTTTACCAATCCCTCTCGTACTTTTAGCCACTCTTGACAAAGACTCACTCGGCGACTTCTTGATATTGTAACCCTCAATCATGGAGCCCTCTGGATATGCTCGATTATGCACGAATCGAGTTAGAATCGACATGCATCGCTCAATGCACCACATTTCATGCAAGTAGCAAGGGCCCAGTGCCTCTATCTGATGAACCATGTGAAGCATGAGATGTGGCATTATATCAAAATAAGCAGGAGGCATACATATCTCTAGCTGGTTTTGGGTCTCCACCGCGAAATCATGTAGTTCAGCAAGCTCTTTCCTGTTAATCGTCTTCTGGGATATCTTCGAAAAGAAGTAGCACATGCGAGTGATGGCCATTTTCAAGAATTCCGGCTTTATAACCCTGATCACAATAGGTAGGAACACCGTCAGCATTACATGACAATCATGAGCCTTGCAGTGTGTTATTGACAGGTCCTTCATGGACACTAGCTTCTTGATGTTCGCTGAAAACCCAGTCGGAACTTTGATCGCCTTTAGGTAAGCGCATATAGCCCTTCTCTCTTCTAGGGTCAAGTTGAAGCTAGCCGCGGGCAGGGTGTATTTTCCATTCTTCTGAAGTACAGGGTGAAGCTCGGGCTTCACATTTAGCTGCACCATGTCTTTTCGTGAATTTAGACCATCCTTCGAATTATTCGTGTCCATCAACAGACCCATGGTACTTTGAAAGACATTCTTCTTCAAGTGCATAGAATCAATTGCATGGGGAACCTCGACCTCTGGCCAATATTTGAGATACTGAAAGAAGATGGATTGTTTCTTGAAAGGTACGCCTTCGATAGGAGGTGTACTTCGATCTCTGTTCGTCCCATCTAGATTCTTCTTTCCGTAGACAATGTGCAAGTTTTTGACCATTCTGAACACATGTTGTCCATACTGACGTCTCTCCGGAGGGTCTTCAGTCTCTACAGTGTTGTTGAACCAGTGTTTGTATTTCACGCTTCGGTACTTGTGATTTGTCTTTAAGTGGCGTCGATTGCCCAAGTAAACCACCTTTTTGGATGCATTTAGATACACCCATATAGTACCATCCAAGCAGACCACGCATCCAGTCTTCCCTTTGATCTGTCCAGACAAAGCAAACATCGCGGGATAGTCGTTGATAGAAACAATGATTATGGCTCGACATAAGAACTGCTCCTTTCGGAACGCATCATACATCAGCACCCCTTCCTTCCATAGTTTATAGAATTCTTGCAACACAGGCTCAATAAACACGTCAATGTCAATGCCTGGTTGTTTCGGACCTGAATGAGAACGATGGGGAAAAGGTACTTTCGTAGGCCACAACCACGTTGGGATGTTGTACATTGTTAAGATCACTGGCCAAGTGCTATGGTCGATCATCCTCTCATTGAAGGGATTCACTCCATCGATTGCTTAACCCAAACCGTACATTCCTCGGGTCTTGAGCGAAGTCTTTGTGATTATTATCAAAGTTTTGCCACTGAGTACCATCGGCCGGGTGTGCAATCTTATCATCATCTATCTTGCGCTCGTCTTGCCACCACGTCATCATTGCGGCTTCTTTGGGGTTTAGGAAGATTCGCCTCAAGCGGTCGGTCACTGGCAGGTACCACATTACCAAGGCAGGAACTCTTCTCTGCTTCGGATCAATTCCTAACGGAGTGTCCTTTTCGAGATTAGAATCCTGTACCGGCTTTTTCCCACCCTTCTTCCTCTTGTTTCCAATGGAGGTCTCGTCCCCGTTGTATAGATTGTTGTTCTTGTACCGACTAGCTCCGCACCTAGGACATTTATCCAGCCCCTTGAACGTGTCACCACGAAAAAGGATACAATGGTTCGGGCATGCATGGATCTTTTCAACACTCATTGTCAATGGACTTATAACCTTTTTTGCTTGGTAGGTATTCACTGGTACTGAGTTTGGTTGTGGCAGCAACCATGACAAGAGACGCAACAGATCATTGAAACTACAGTCCGACCAACCGTACTTAGCCTTCAAGATCAACAGCTCAAGCACAAAACGTAGTAGCGTCCAGTGTGTCGGACAACCTTTTTCAACACCATACACGTTTCCTTCGATCTCTGCTCTCACTCTCTCTAGGTTCTCTATACCTTTCACGCTGTTCGCAATATTTCTGGTCCAAGGGCATTAAGCATGTCGTCCCAAATAATCATCGCCATCTTCATCCCCTTCACGTGCTACGACATTATCATCAACATCACCTATCCCCGCACCATCAACGACATTTGTGTCCATACCATGGCAACCATCATCATCGCGTAGTTGACTATCATGCTCGGGGTTCCTTTTATTTTGAAGCTTATCTACACACTTTGAGAGAAGCGCTCTAGGGTTTTCGAGGTCATCTCCTAGATTTTCAAGTCGACGTCTTCACCAACATAATTTTCACCGTGATGATTCCGGACTGTGTAATCTGCAACAAATCCTCGTGTAATCAAATGTTGTCCGATGGTCTTCACATCTCTATATGCTATCTCGTTCTTGCAATCACGGCACGGACATATTATTGAATCCTCTTTCAATGTCTTCGCATGATTCTCAGGGCTTCAATAAATTTATCCACCTCGTCCACGAAAACCATCCTTCCACCTTAACGTGCCATACATCCAGGTCATTCCTCGTACTCCATCCTTTAATACAACAAAGAAAAAAAAAAACATCAAATGTGTAGTTAGTCATATATATGAGTACATATGCATGGCAAACCCTAAATGGTTAAAATTAATAAATGCATTAATATCAAAGTTGTAGCACACACTAAAAGGTTATCATTTTAGAAAATTTTAGAAAAAAAAAAACCGCATTTGCACATCATATGAGAGAGAAAAACTTGTTAGAAATTTAAACTAAGAATTAAAAAAAAACATGTTCATCAACCATGAACACATGAAACCCTACCTATTTTATTACTCCACTAAAATCACATGTAAGAGGCACTAAAAAATGGGTCTAATTCAATACTCTTACTAATCTCCACTAGCACTTCCAAACCTAAGCTCTACTTTGCTCCATATAAAGCTCAAGCACCATAGAAAGTTAGAGGAAAGCTAAATTTAAATTACTCCACAACTAACCATTAAAAATCGAATTAAGTGGTAGGATTAGCATTTTCTTACCTTTTGAGCCTCCCCACCAAAGGATTTGAGTTGAAAACCTCCCCCTTAGTAGAGTAATTTTTGAGAGGAGCCCAAGGCCTCCCAACCTTTTTTTTCTCGAGTTTGAGTGGTGTCCCGAGGTGGAAGAAGGGGGCTAGTTTCGGCCTTATCTGTACAGACCCACTGTAGGGGACAGTTCTAGATCGAGCCGCCCCTAATGTTATTACAGCCGGGCGGTTCACACCCGGCCGCCCCTCAGTGCCTTCATTAGGGCGGCTGGATATCGAGCCGCCCCAATAACAATGAGGGGCGTTCGTAACACCAGCCGCCCCTACGTGGCTTCCGGTAGGGGGCGGCCGGTAACCAAAGCCCCCTGCCGCGGCGTAGGGGCGCCTCGAAAAACGAACCGCCCCTAATGTAAACGGGGGGACGTTCTTACGATAAGCTTTTGTAGTAGTGGTGTGAGCAATCGGAAGCTTAAGACAATGGTCCAGGTCAAACTCTACCAAGCTCAAGTTCAACTCAAGTGCGGTGAGCAGCAGCCCCAAGACTTGGATGTGGGGCGGTATGGACCCATCTCGATCTTTTCCATACACTTAGCTTAGATTTTAGATTTTAGCAGATAAAAGCATGTGGTCATCTAAGCAAGTGTATAACTCAGTGAATGAGACATAGTCACCTAGCATACATGATAAACACAAAGGATCTCAACAACTTAAACATGCTAGGAACTATCTCAATGGTGAACATTTTGCAAGATTCATCGTTGTTAAGCAAGTTCACATGAAAAACAGCTTTTGCTCATAACATACATCAATTAAGCAGAAAAGAGCACAAGCCGTAGCACCAACATGTAATTGTTACACTAAACGAGCATAGTCTCATTGTGATCAATATAAACAAGAAGCTCAAAGTGCAATAGTGTACATGATGAATGCAATATGATACAAGATGATGCACAAAGCAAAAACAAACCTAAAGCTACAACTGTACATCAACTACAAAACTACCCCTCAAAAAGGATAGCAAACTCCCAACTCCCCTTCAACCAAAGACACCTAGCAAAAGAAAACTAGGATACAAAAGGGCACAAAGGCTAGCATGGCATATAATACACAAGATAACACATGCTATAAAGGATATAAAAGCATGATACAAGCATAATACATGTAAGCAATATACAAGTGAGCAAATGAACAACTATCTCATACCACAAGTAGGGAAATCATGAATGTACAAGGCATGAGTGTATATGATAGATCACAGACTATGTGTAGATGTCACAATAAGGCACATGCCTCTTGGAGGCCATCAAAGTGGTGTAGACAACCATCAAGTCTTGATCACACCACGACAAAGAATCAAGTTCCACCAAGCACGTGTTCTCTACCTCATGTCCTCGTACCTACACATGAGAGGACAAAGAAACCCAAGTCTTGGATCCCAAAGGGTTAACAAGCATAAACTTGGGAACCCAAGACTTGATCACCTACATCATTGGAAAAACATGGGATGAGCAAATGGCACAACACTGGGGTTAGTATACTCAGGAGAATACCAATGTTGACCATTTTGCCCGAGATAAGCATTAGGCAAAACAAACATCCCATGACCCTTCTTCCCAAAGCGCTCATGTCACACCCCATTTCTGAGGTTCCTTAATCACACGTATTTGCGCCAGGATCACGCACAAATACGCCTAATTAAGTGTAGATATGATATCAAAAACTATACTTTTATTGCTATTGAGGAAAATATGATACAGGGTTTGGGTTTACATGACTCGGCCATAGGCCTACTATTATAAACCTATCAGAGATCCTACGCAGCACCTATAATAGGGCTCCATTCCTACAGGCAAGCTTGGAGTGCGGACAAACCCCTAGACTTACTCCTATTGCATGTTCCTATAACTCAATCACAGCATCATCACGTAGCTCTTCATGTTCGCCTCCGTCTTCGAGAGGGTCCTCCTTGTAATCCGTCTTCATGTCGTCCTTCGTAGCTCGATTCCCTTGGATACACTCCTGCAGCTGACATTCTAAAAATAGAAAAGAGGGTTGAGTACTTTCGTACTCAGCAAGTCCAAACCAGGGGGTTGAAATTATTAGGGGTTGGGCCCTAGCAGAGTCTCTAAAACTGCTCTTGCTAGTTCCCGAATTAATTATCAAAGCTCAAGGTACAAGGTCACATACCAGATTCTCTTATGTGTTTCTAATCATAGATGTTCCGGCCTAGCATTTGCCCATTTCAAGGACGTGGCTATTCGAATAGATTTAGTTAACTCTGCAGAGGTTGTACAAATTTCCCCACACGATAGGCGTTGTCTACACCATGGCCTATGGTTCGACAGGCCTAACGAGATCCGTACCCGCTTGGGTGCTACCCTAGGTATATTGGTATAATCTTCACCACGACTTCTCAGGGGTTGGAAGGACAACACGCCACCCTAAGATGACGCATCACCCTAGACAATATGGTGATACCAAATCACCCACGGCTTTACAGGTAATACCTAATTACCCAACCTATACTGTCAACACCACTCTCAATCTCAAATCATCAATATGTGCCTCTAGCACTGCGCCACCGCGCCCAAACACTTCCGTGGAAGACCACTCAACATCCACGCCAACCGGACATGGGGCCACTCTCCCCACATCTGCTCCTAATAGGTCGCTTGCCTGCTCCGGCCACCTTGGATCCCAATTATACCTCAACCCAACGGGTGTGAATCAAGCCGTCCCCATAAACGGCGTGTGGTCGCATGCGAAATATCGCACTAGGTAGAAGGTCTATGAACCGGTCCTTAGGGAGGCGAGCATCTCTCCGCGGGATTCATCCCCGATTGTGATTAGTCCACCTCCATGTAGACTATCACCACTCACCTTTTTGTTGGAGGGTTCACATTCTTACTTAGGTTACATCGATCTTATTTATCCATTTTATATCATCATTCATCATTATATTAAGGTCATGATTAGGGGGGTAAGGACTTGCCTCTATCCGCTGAAGAGTATATCCAGGGTTCTTGTCTTGTGTACTCCGGCTCCTGTGTCGGCGTAGCGATGCTCCTAGATCCGTCGGGTGGTCTTCGGTATCGACAAACATGAAACACGAGCATAACAATTAAAGCATACGACGTTCCTACGCGGGTTAGCTCTGGGGAATGATGGATAGACTACTATCTACTCCTATCATTATTCTGTAAGTTTGAAGTATGATAGGAGAGAGGATCCACTCATCAACGGGGTTCCTACGGGCTGGGTTTGTGAGATACGGATGCCTGATGGAGGACCAAATCATATCGCTAATGTTCACTATCATGTGAACCTGAGGGGCATGATGGGGTTGGTTTCCTGTAGGTCCGTGCGGGGTTAGCAACACATACGCTTAGACATGCGTATATGCTTAGGGTTAGCAAGGTTAGGATCCTAGTCTAGGGTTAGCCACACATATGCGTATACCCGTATGTCGGGCATACTCTATGTGTGTAGAGGACACGTATACTAAAGTGTGTGTGTCATAGAGTACACATACACAAGTATACGGCTAGATTAGGGGTTAGCCATGCGTGATACGTCGATAGGTATATACGTATATTCATTTATATTTCAAAAATACCACTTTATACATTTTATATACGTACCACGACTTATCGCGTATATCTAGCATGTGGACGACTACGTGTATGTATATTCGAAAGTATCCGTGTATGCGTGAGAGTGTACACGCATACAAGAATATACCTGCATGGTGTGGGTTAGCGGAAAAGGGGAGGACTAGGGTTTACGTAATCTACGATGCGATATAAATAAAAGGCACGACATAAACTAGAATTTAAATAGGCATCAAATATTAGAACAAGGGTATGAATAAATAGAGAATGATTTTAGAAGAATTTAGAACCGGAATGGAGTGATTTGGAATTGGAACGGAAAAGATGTGAATTTCCAAAGTTTAATTTAGGATTTATAAATGAATTAAACTTTGGAAATTATTTCTGGAATTTTAGAATTTTGGAACTAGGATGTAAAAGCTTGGGTAGGGTCTGGGGTGTACCTAGTTTATTTATAAATTTTCTGGGATTTTTCTGATAACTGGAAAATGGATTTTTAATGCCCTGTGTACGATTCCCGGGTGGCCTTAGCAATTTCCTCGACGCTGACGCGCGGGTCCAGCAGCAGTGTGGGCCGGCCGGCACTATTTGATGGACCGAGCCCTCCTCCTGCTGTAGACCTGCCTACCTTCCCTTGGTTCATGTGAACCAGGCTCATGACGAATGGGGCCCGCAGGATAGGATAAGGGTGGGGAACGATTTCTCTTGTCACGGACGTTGTGGCTCTCGGTCCGTCTTCCTCGTTCGTCGTCGTTCTCGTTCCTTCCCAATCACGCCGAGCGAGAGAGAGCAGAGGAGGGAGGGAGAGAGATAGCCGGCGATGGTGGAGCTTGGCTCGGGGAAAGGGCAGAGCGTGGTGGTGGCGCGGCGGTGAGCTTGGCGTGGTGGGCGCGGCGCGCGCGGCGGTGGGGGCAGGGGTGGTGCGCGGATGCGGCCATGGAGCAGAGCAGCAAGCAAGAGGAGGAGGAGAGGAGCTCGGGGGAGGAAAAAGCAGAGACCGAGCTCGAGGGGCGAGGTCTCCGGTGGCCATGGCCAGGCTATTTATAGGCGGGGCGAGGCGGTGGAGCGCCGGAGATTTTTGCCGGCAACGCCATTGATGCTCCAGCTGGTGACAGGGGAAAAGGTGGCTGTCTGGCGGACGAGGTGATGGGACGTGTCGTGGCAGGGCTCCATTGATGGCGGCTGGCGGCGAGCTGTGTTGACCGCGGTACAGTGGCCGGCGGCGCGTCCGTTTCTTCCGGCAAGGTCGTCCCGTCCGCTGTGGGGAGGTCTTCGGCGCTGTGTGCTTGAGTTGGCGCCTTGCGGAGTGATGGGACATGGCGGCATGAGCATGGCCGCGATGACTCGAGCACAGGGATGTCGGCACATGACGACAATGGAGGAGGACGGATGCTCGCTGTGATATGGTCGCTGCCCACAGTTTCCAGTCTGTCTGGCAGTGGAGATATTTGGGGGCGGTGGGGGAAGATAGAGCTGACGAGCGGGCCCGGCGTGTAGGTGGGTGGGAGGAGTAAGGAGATGGCGCTGTTGGGCTGCTGCTGCTTCTGGGCTGGGCTGGGCTGGGCCTTGCGTGAAGGAAGGAAGGGAAGGGATAGGCCCGTAGTGGCATTTCTATTTCTAATTCCATTTTCCAATTTCCAGTTTTCATATGTACACGTGTATGTACATAGCTTCATATATATATGTATTTGAATTTGAATGCATGTAATATCCCATTCGCATATATATGATATATGGCTATGTACTTGTGTATGCTTATACACATGACATGACTTTATTTTCCCGTAAATAAATAAACTAAGCCTCGAATGGATTCGGTATGTGGTATTTGGGATTGATGGAGATATGGTGGTTGGTAATCAAGGAGAGGGTAAGAGGTGAACATATTTGGTGGCAGGTGGTCAAAGGAAGGAAATATTTGGTGGTTTGGAAATTTGGGAAAAGTCCTGGATACGGTGTTTGGCAGGTCAAGGGGGAAAGTGTGTGACGACAAAGGAAATATTATTCGATGCCCGAAATAAATTCTAGCTCGATAAACAAACAATCATACAAGCATGCATTCAAACATTCAAACAAAGGCTAAATTCTATATGGTGGATTTCGATGCGGGGTTTTCAAAACGGGTTGCGAAGTTGAGCGGGAATTAAATCAAGTTTTAGTTGAAATTAAAAAAAGTTTAAATTTTTAGTGAATTTTAAAATGATGCAAAAAAATACGGGTTATTCTGACTCACCATGCACAACAAAGTGTGGTGCACTCCTCTGTCAAACTCAAAGCTCCCAAAGCGAGGAACACCTTCCACTCGAGCAACACCACCACCAGGGTCTCACAAATCGTGGCCTAGCCCTTTGAGGCCTCCTACCTCCTCTGCCTAGCAAACTGCCTCAACCCACCGCACACCCCTCTCATACATGCCAAGTGGTGGGTGATACAAAACCATTGGTTCTCAAACTCAACTTGACGCCTAGCATCCCTCTTCCTCCTAAAGTAAAACTCAAACAAGTGACCATCTCTCTCGGCAGTACTCACAAAGGATACCTCACCTCTCTCTTGGGTGGTTGTTGGTTCACTCTCTTGGGTGGATGGTTCACTTGTTGTTGTGGCCTTGGCTCTAGGAAGGGTTTCCTCGGGGATCTTGGGCAAAGTGTCAAGTGGGTTCTTGAGGTGATTTGGTTTAGGAAGCCACACTTGTTTGGGAGGTGGAGTCTTTGGGGTCTCTTAGAGAATGCCATTTTGCACAATGGGCTTGGTAGGCTCGGGTGGGGTGATCTTGGTCAACTTAGGAGTGTTTGTGGGTTTTCTCACTTTCGGGCTCAAACCACTACCTTAACCAACCTTGCCATAGATTACTTCACCCTTCCCACCTATTGCAAAGCCTAATCCCGTTGTGTCGGTCCCCTCTTGAACCCCGACTCATCATCATGCCAAGCCGTGGCTCTCCACTAGACACCCAACTCGGGGCAGAGCGAAGGTACTTGTTCTCCTCTTCGACTCTTCCCTTGTCATGCCTACAAGACATGACCTCCATCTCCAAAGCTTCACACTTAGCACACTTTAGCACGGTGCTATCTGAAGTGGCCTTCTCAAGCTTAGCAAGCTTGGCCTTCTCTACCAACTCCCGGATCGCAAGTCTGCGGACAAGACTTGCACGCACTCAACAACATAGGCTTAGCCTTCAACTCAACGTGCTCATCTAGCAAAGCGGAGGTACTTAGATTGCAAAGTCATGATGCTAGACATGTGCACAAAGACAACCATCGCACTCCGTCTCAACAGACATCTCCATGGGGCTTCCTAGCCAACTCTAACTCCCTCATAGCTACCTCCCCCACTTCTCCTTGTACTCCTTCCTCTCCTTAGCTACTCGCTTGAGCAACTTCTCTTGACACACAAGCGCGCGCCTAAAGAGTCAACTTCATTAGTGAGAGATTCGATAGTGGGTGATACCTTAGGGGTAGAGTCGCTGCCGTGTGGCTCAACGCTATCGGTCACGCCTCCGTTGAGGGCCATGGTGCGAAGCCCCGTGCCCAGGTTGGCGGCGAAGCAAAGTCCGTTCAGCTTTCCTCGATCTTTGGCGCGGGCTCGTCGTCGGCGGAGGAAGTTGCCCGTCGTTGTTGAGGTCAATGAGGGAGGCGAAGAAGGCGTCCTTGTTCTCCTTGGCACGCTTGAGGTACTTCTTCTTGATCGCCTCCTTGTCCACAGAAACCCTTCTTAGACTTGTGCTTGCCGCCGGTGCACTCGGCGCTTGTCCTTGCACTTGTCGGAGTCGTGCTTGTCGGAGTAGTACTTCTCGTCGGGAGTACTTGTCCTTGCTCTTCTTGGGGCACGCGGCGACAGTGGTGGTCGGATCACCGCCTCACTCAAAGCATCCTCCCTTGGGACCACCGCCACGCCGGCCGGTTCAAGCGGTTGTTGTGGAACGAGAATCGGTGATGACGAGAGCCGGCTCGTCGTCCCCAAGACGATCAAAAGCGCTCCTGCATCCGCAGACACCAAAGAAGACAAGGCAAAAGAGATGCATGATGGGTTAGCGAGAAGAACTGGAACTGCCCTTACCGAGACAAGTGCAACACTTTCGATGCGGATGGGTTCTTGAGCTTCGCTGGATGCGGGCCTCGATCTCGAGAGGACTTGAGCTTCTTTGTAAAAGCTCATCGGGTGTGAGGGTGTCGTGGTTGGTAGACTCCATGATCGCGGACACCTTCACATCCCACACCTTCCGGATCCGAGGCGTACAAGAGCCGCATCGCCTTCTCGTGATCATCAAGCCTCTCTCAAGGCTTGTTCGCCGCGACTTGTTGCGGTCGTGCGAAACCCGGCAAAGAGAATCGATGGACTCGCCATCAAGTTGGATTAGGTTGTTGTACTCTCTCTTTGTAGGTCTCATATAGGCGGGCTTTGACTTGTGGGGTTCCCTCGTGGTAACTCTCAAGTGTCCGCCACACCTCACGGCGGTCTCACAAGTGGTAACTCTCTCAAATTACGTATCTTTGAGGTCGGAGAACAAAAGCGCTCCTCGCTCGGTTGTTGGCATTGTGTTGGGCTATTTGTTCCTCACCCACTCGGCGGCTAACACTTGGTAGTTCTCAACCTCAACAATCTCTCACACTCTCCAATCCATCCCCATAAGGTGTGCTTGTATTTTAATCTTCCAATAGGGATAGTTGGTGCCATCAAACTCCGGAGGTTTGCCAAAGTGACCGAAAGCACGATCCATGTCGCCTTCTTGCGGATCACGGACCGATTAGGGTGGAAGTGATCCTAATCGGCTCGATACCAATTGAAGGACCCGAAAACGGCGACGAGGCGGGGTGAATGGGGCCTCGATTTCCTTTTCAATTTTGGATCATCGGCTCAACCCCCAACCTCAAAAGCAAACTCACACAAGACCGAATAACACGCTTTAGCTAACGATAGCAAGGTGTCGCGATCAAAGAGAGCGGTGAGATGTCCACGACCCAAATGATTAGGTGGATGTTCCTTAGGAACACGCAAAACGAGACCGTCGACAAAAGCAAAAAGTCGAACCGGAGGATAGAGAATTTATACTTCGGGCTGAAGTCCTATCTATGCACAGCAGCAGCTCCAAGAAGCAGACACAGCAACTTGGACTGACAGAGTGCAAGAACCAAAGAAACAAGGACCTGCAGAAACGACCGGGCACTGGACAGCTACAGACACGGTTCTTGAGCTCGGCAAAGGCAAATCAAATCACATTCCTTATTTACTTTGCCAACCGAATTAGTTTGATCAAATAAATGCAAGCAATTCACGTAAGCCAAGAAAGCTAATTGATTTGACCAATTAGAAGCAAGTACTAGCTGCTCACGTTCTACTCTCCAACCTGCACTCGAAGTCACAACCAAGGTTTTAAATTTCGGCCGAAATTTTTCAAAATTTCCGAAATTTCGGTTTTCTCAGTGACCACCGAAACGAAATGTGTGCCGGTCAAATTATTTCGTGTGAATTCATCCAGCGTGCTCAAAATCGTGCCAAAAGGCCCAAATTCCACTTCCGGTCGGCCCACCATATAAATAATGCTTGGAAACCCTAAACTCCCAGCCAAAAACACATTTTATCACAAGATTTGCAGCCGCCGGCGGCTCTTTCCCTCAGGGTCCTGTCCGCCGACCCCTGTCAGTTTTCAGGTTCTCTTTTCTTGCCTTGATGACGATGCATATCAATCTGAAGTCATGGGATGGGATGTGCGATTGTAAACTTCCGCCATCCTGGCTTAGCTTGAATCATATTCATCTCCAATCTGATACCTATTTGTTCCTATCTATGATTATGTTTAGTGTCTCTTATTAGATTGGTATATGTTTCAGATCAGAATAAACTCGTATCTATTACATTGTCTGCAACTCACGTCATATCTTGTGATGTGTTGAGATATTTCTTCATTTTTTCATGTATTTGTGGTGTATGATCAACCATAGACAGTTTATAGTGAAATCATGTTAAATGTTTTTAAAAAAATTTGAATTCAATTTGAATTTGACCCGAAATTTCGGGAATTTCGGGAATTTCCCCGTTTCTCAGTGGGTTCGAAATTTTTTATTTCCGAAATTGAAAACCTTGGTCACAACTCACGAAGCAAGCAATGAACAAGCTGAAAGCTAATCGAGCTGATCCAAAACGCATGGAAGACAGGGTGCTGCACTTTGCTGCTAACACCGAACAAGATAGCCAGGAATTTGCTCACGCGCTGCAGCTGTTCTGCTGAACGAATTTCTCTGCAAGTTCAGAAAAGTGCTCCTCTCTGGAACAGAAACCAAGCTGCTGCTCTCTGCACTGATGAAACCTGAAAGCACTAACCACTAAACTAACGCAGCGAGCGGGCTGGAGGTGCTGCACTCCAGAACCGAGATCAAGGAGAAGAACGATCTGCACGCCGGTGACCTGACAGCAGAGATCAAACGGTGAACCAAACGGAGGGCGAGAGGAAGACCGTGGGTCTGCACACGCTCCCAGAACAGAGAAGGAAACGAGAGACTGCACTCCGACAGAATCAAAGAACAACAATCACGCTGGAGACGATGTTGCTGCTGGGGCGACTTCCAGGAGTGCTCAAAGACAAATCGCCCAGCTGCTATGCGCTCTGTCCTGACCACGAACGCAACGAACAGAAAGCGTCGGGCACGAGCAGAACAAGAGCGTGCACCAAAAATCGAAGGGAATCTGACTCAAATATCCATGAATGGATCTCAAATTTCGCACAGGCCAAATTCACCTTACGATGAACCTATTCCCCAAAAATCATTGGCTGGAATCAATCCGAACTCCGGGAAACACAGATCACAGCCAAGACGAAAATAGAACAAGAACTCTGCACAAAACGAAAATCACAGGCCAAAGTGACTCAATCTTGATGCAAAATCCTAGAGGCGCATGAGTGGACTAAGGGCCACTCTTCCTACAAACAAAAATCACACCAAGAATCCACACAAAATTTTTGTTCTTGGGGCTCCACAAATAAGAACCCTAAAAATGAAAAAAATAAAAACGAAAATAAGATAGCGGCAAAGAGGGAGGGAGGCCGTCATCCTCCACATATAGTCTAAAAATCACTTTCCCAAACTACCCCAGATACATATGAGCCGAACCGCTAACCCTAAGGCTAATTTAGTCCGATACTCGGGATAATTTGATACGACGACCACCGCTTCTTCTCATCTGCGGCCTTGCTCGCGCAATCTCCCGGATGCCGCCACGTGCCGTCCTTCCGCCCACCGGGCGCCCGGGTTTTGAGGCCCAAACCCGTGAAACTTCGCCGATGGTTTTGAGGCCCAAACCACCAAACCCCGCACCCGTGATTTTGAGGCCCAAACCACGAAACCAGCGCCGATGGTTTTGAGGACCAAACCACCAAACCTCCTCGACACGTGTCATCGCCGCCTTGACCCCCCGAGTCGCCAAGTCATCCGAGCTCCCCGCTCTTGCACGCTCCCCGCGTCTTGACCCGTCGACATGGTCCGTCACGTCCTCTTGCATTCGTCGATGTCCCAGATCTCAGCCACCATGGCTAGCCACCCGGCGATCCGGTCCCTCGGTCCAAGCCTCACGTCCGTCCTTCACCTCCAGCGATCCGTCGGCCGCAAGACGTCCTTCTTCGCCCCTTCACCTTGCCGTCGGCTACCATCTCCGAGCTCCACACCCGCACAACACGAACCAAGAGATCGTCTTCGACACACTCCACGTGTGCCGGTGAACATAGCCGAAGCATAAAAGATAAAAGAAAATAGAAGTAAAATGTTGACTATTGACAATCACTCAATCACAAAACTAAACACATGTGACCTAAATCAACCATGTGTTCGCAATCTCCCCCCCTTGATGAGTGCATTGTCAACATTCAACACAAAGACAGAAAGAAGGTAGAAGATAGCACATCCAAGTGAACAAAAGCTATACAAAAGCTAAGACAAAATCACTGGATAGCAAACATGGAGCAAAAAACTTGGTTCCCAAACACATGGGCAAAAGGCTCGACACAACCAAGCTAAACAAATAGCTAGTCCTCAAGAAGAGGTAGAACAGGCTCAACACCACTAGCACAGCTCCAAACCAATTACTTTCACACACAAACAAAATAGACCCTCAAGACAGAGGCAAAAGGCTCAACACATCTAGCTCAAAGTGCTACTCCCCTAGACAAATCAAAATCCAACTGTCTTTGTATCTTTCTCCCCCCCTTTTTCTCTCAAGGAAATCGGCCGCGCTCGGTGCCCGGGAGCGCTTCGGTGCGAGTCGGAACAGAGCGAGCCTCGAGGCGCCGGTCCAATCCAAGGGATAGGCGGGGGGTATTTTCGTCATTCTTCCTCTCTAACGATTGGTAACCCTAACGGACTTCCACCCAAATCTAACGTAAGGCCATACAGATAACGAAAAATATTTCTCCGGGGCCATGTAGATAACATTGAAAAAAAAAAGGCCATAGAGATCAATACTAACTTTTAAGAGGGCCATATAGATAATTCTCTCATCTTTTTCTAGATAAAGCAGTCGAAGCTCTATGAATAGTAGAGTTTATATTTTATATCGGTCTATGCATCGCTAGAATACACACATGTAAAACCGAATGGAGAAAAAAAAAACTATATGGCAACATAATATCTCAGCAAATAACAACACACACAACACCATCTCCAATTGGGTTCACGACCAGATGACATATATCATGTTTTCAATGTATCCCTAAGACCAATAGTCGAAAAAAAGTTGGTTTCTACATGAGCATCTAAATTCTGAGAAGAAAACGGAAGGTTTACGAAGATCCAGAGTGTGGAGCTAAAAAAAACCAACTTGGTGTGCAGGAGCACCTCCATCATCCTAATGACCTAAACTTGGTACCAATAGAGTGTCGAGTGTAGTGGATCCCAATCATCCATGACGTGGAATGTTAGAACACACCAATCAGCAAACCACGCCGAAGCAGAAAGTTTGTTGTTCAGCAGTCAGCATGTCTGTACCCGGACACGTCAGCAGCCCGGGACATACGCATATACCAACAAAATGGATAATCCCGTCCAGATTCATTGAATCCAACCGGCCCCCGTCCCTTTTAACCACCTCATGACAAGTCCCCACACATTGCATCCTTGCTGACAAAGCCACTGTAGGCAAGAGGCAAGAGAGATCGAGCTTGATCGCCATGGGCGGCCTCTCCATGGACCAGGCCTTCGTGCAGGCCCCCCGAGCACCGGCCCAAGCCCACCGTCGCTGAGGCCACCGGCATCCCGCTCATCGACCTCTCGCCCCTCACCGGCACCACGGGCGGCGACGTCGACGCGCTGGCCGCCGAGGTGGGCGCAGCAAGCCGGGACTGGGGCTTCTTCGTGGTGGTCGGCCACGGCGTGCCCGCAGAGGCCGTGGCGCGCGCCACGGAGGCACAACGCACGTTCTTCGCGCTGCCACCGGAGAGGAAGGCTGCCGTGCGGCGCAGCGAGGCGGCGCCGCTGGGGTACTACGAGTCGGAGCACACCAAGAACGTCAGGGACTGGAAGGAGGTGTTCGACCTCTTCGCCCGCGAGCCGCCGGCGCCGCCGGCCGGCGAGGTCGTGTACAAAAAATAAGTGGCCCGAGGACCTGCCAGGCTTCAGGTGACTTATAATTTCGTACAACATCTTCAAACAAAAATTTCACTGAATTCACCTTTTTGTCAAAGCAACTCCAACGAGAATTATATTTCTGCTGCCATACCAGAGAGGCGCTGGAGGAGTACGCTTCGGCGATGGAAGATCTGGCGTTCAAGCTGGTGGAGCTGCTGGCCCGGAGCCTGAACCTGCGGCCCGACCGTTTCCACGGCTTCTTCAAGGACCACACCAGCGCTTTCAGGCTGAACTACTAGCCTCCGTGCCCGGAGCCGGAGCTGGCCCTGGGCGTGGGGCGGCACAAGGACCCCGGCGCGCTGACCATCCTGTACCAGGACGACGTCGGCGGGGCTCGACGTGCGGCGCCGCTCAGACGGCGACTGGGTCCGCGTCAAGCCCGTGCCGAACTCGTTCATCATCAACGTCGGCGACGTCTTCCAGGTGTGGAGCAACGACAGGTACGAGAGCGCGGAGCACCGAGTGTCGGTGAACTCGGCGAGGGAGAGATTCTCCATGCCCTACTCCTTCAACCCGGCGAGCTACACCATGGTGGAGCCGCTGGAGGAGCTGGTGAGCGAGGAGAGCCCGGCCAGGTACGACGCCTACAACTGGGGCGAGTTCTTCAGCACCAGGAAGAGCGGCAACTTCAAGAAGCTCAACGTGGAGAACATCCAGATCGCGCACTTCAGGAAGCCCCTCGTCGCCTAGCTAGACGACATGGCATCTTACCTAAGCTAGTACAACTAAGGCAATATAATGTATATATATGTGCTCTGTGATGGTGTTGGGCTCATGTGTAGGCAATATAATGTGTGTGCTCTAATAGTCATGGAGGTGATTAATAATTTAACATGTATGGTTTGAAATAATATGTTGGTTTGGTTTGCAAAAATCAATTCGAGATGTCCCAGTTCAATGTTCATCTTGTTTCTACCCCAAACTACAGGGGCCTATTAATTTTCACGGTTTATTGCTGGCAGATTTTTTTTTTCTTTCTAGGGGCCATTTCTTGATGTGGGCTAAGCGCGCAAAAGTGCTTTGCTTCTCCGGGCTTCGCTCATAGGATTATGACTTCCTTGTTGGCCCTTATGTCTTAGAAAAATTATACCAGCCAGTAGGTGGGCTATAAGGAGCCCAATTGCAAAAAATAACAAGGCATGATAGGGTTCATGCGGGCGGCCATCCAGTCACCAAAGGCTCACAAAAGCAGCCATTGATGTGTGAATGGAAAGCCGAGCTATTTGCAGGAACATGTATTTGTCCTAGAAATTTTATGCAAATAAATATCTGAAGAAAACATATGGTTTTCAAACCAAGTGCTATGGTCAGCTCGCACTGCCGGACTGCCATATCTGAAGAAACTACCATATTATTTTATTATGGTAAATAGCAGTAGTTATACGGTGATTTTCTAAAAAGTGAGCAACATTAACGTGCAAATTGAACTAACAAAAATCGTAATTGGACAACTATATTTACGATAATCTCGCATTATCATTTACCATAATCAGGTTACCGTAATTGCATATTAAATTTACTACAATATTTGTGAAAAAGCATTTCACTAAAAGATATTTACGAGAATCAACACTAACAAATATTTACGAGAATCACACCAAAAATAAAATTTCACGAGAATTCACACCAAAAAATATTTACGAGAATCTGCAATAATAATCATGCTGAACAGTGCTAATATTTACGAGAATCTACACTAAGATGCCGTTGTTCACAGGCAATATACATCACACATGTACATTTGGATGAAATCAAACTAATTCATTTGTATACAAATAAATCCAACAAAATGGTGATGCTTGGTCTACAATATGGTACTGATGAACTGCGTGCGTGAAAATAGGTGCTTTGCATGATTGCTTCCACACCGGCGAGTACGTTTGGTCACCATCCAAGCAAACCATCACGTACGTAAGCCAAACCTGCTGGTTCGGGTTTCTTCTCGTGGCCGCTTGTCCGGCAGCAATGATTTCACGATGAAGCCGGCTGGGCGCCGATCATCCTGAGGTCGTCGCCGGGATGGGGGACCTGCCACTGGAACCGGTGGGAGCAACCGCGGCATCTTGAGATCCATGCACGTATCAACGGCAATCGGATGACACAAGACCGGCAGGTTCACCGGCAGAATGGGCGACGTCCGGGAGCAGTGGCGACGCTGTTGCTCACCCGGGGGATGGAACCAGCGCCCGCCGCCACATGAGCCGGAGGGGCGAGCTCGCCGCCCGTCGCGACAGGAAGGTGGTGCTGACGAGGAGACCGCCATTGCCGGGGCTACAATCCACGTGGGCATCGGCACCACACTGGCCCAGCGTCCCTCCGCACAACCCCAGCAGCGCCCCGAGCTCCGTCCGCTCGTCGCCGTCCCGTACGTAGACGAAGGGCCGCGAGTAGCACGGCTGCGGACCACGAGGGGATCCATGCGCCGCCGATCGGGGATGGCTTCGGCCCGGGCCAGGCTGCGCGCGCCGTCGGGGGACAAGGTTTTAAATTTCGGCCGAAATTTTTTCAAAATTTCGAAATTTCGGTTTTCTCAGTGACCACCGAAACGAAATGTGTGCCGGTCAAATTATTTCGTGTGAATTCATCCAGCGTGCTCAAAATCGTGCCAAAAGGCCCAAATTCCACTTCGGTCGGCCCACCATATAAATAATGCTTGGAAACCCTAAACTCCCAGCCAAAAACACATTTTATCACAAGATTTGCAGCCGCCGGCGGCTCTTTTCCCTCAGGGTCCTGTCCGCCGACCCCTGTCAGTTTTCAGGTTCTCTTTTCTTGCCTTGATGACGATGCATATCAATCTGAAGTCATGGGATGGGATGTGCGATTGTAAACTTCCGCCATCCTGGCTTAGCTTGAATCATATTCATCTCCAATCTGATACCTATTTGTTCCTATCTATGATTATGTTTAGTGTCTCTTATTAGATTGGTATATGTTTCAGATCAGAATAAACTCGTATTTATTACATTGTCTGCAACTCACGTCATATCTTGTGATGTGTTGAGATATTTCTTCATTTTTTCATGTATTTGTGGTGTATGATCAACCATAGACAGTTTATAGTGAAATCATGTTAAATGTTTTTAAAAAATTTGAATTCAATTTGAATTTGACCCGAAATTTCGAAATTTCGGGAATTTCCGTTTCTCAGTGGGTTCCGAAATTTTTTATTTCCGAAATTGAAAACCTTGGTCGGGGATGCCATCCGTGGTTCGAGCGTCGACGTCGCGGATGAGGAAGGCCACCGCGCGCGCCGCATGCAGCAGGTCGTCGCTGCCGCTACTACCATCAGTTTGGGGAATGGACCAGCATCGTAGCTCTGCCGCCGCCGCCACCATCGACACCGCAACCCCAAACGCTGCTCGTCACTCGTCGCGGGGGCACACAGGTGAGCAGCAGCCGGCTGGAACGAGCCACCGCCGCCGCCAGCCGCGGTGCCGTCGATGATTTGCACTGCCTAGGACTGGGAGACCTCCGGTCCACGTGAGGAGATGAGATGGGCTGGGTTTTTTGTGGTCGATTAGAAATGAAATGGCAAAAATTAGGGAAATAACTATGGCTGTATTGATTAGTATAATGATGAAGGGCACCACGTCCAGCTCAGTCAACGTCGTGGCTTAAATGCAGACTTGGTTTGGTGCGCTGGGGACAGGAACATGTGGTCGCACCGGACCAGCTCGGCGCGACACAGAGACCTGGCTATAGAATCAGATATTTTGTAGCCAGCCAGACTAATAGTTACATATATATATATATATATATATATATATATATATATATATATAAGGCACTTTCTACACACCCAGGAGTATCTACACCCATCAGAAATATGAAGAGGTACAGCAGCCGGTTAGCGCTAACCGGTTGATGCAGCCAGACCGGCTGAGGTACATATCAGTTCCGTCAAACGCGTGATTTAAATTTGCCTCCCGTACGGTACGGTGCATGCATTCGGTTGGATTTATTAGAGTATGTCCATATACTATTGTTTTTATTGGGAAGTATATGCACATACCTAAATGTAGGAAGTATGTCCACATACTTTAATAAAGTATGGACGCATACCTTAAGAAAATGAGTATATTTGTATACTTGTACTTAGGAGTATATTCAAATACTCAAGGGATTATTTAGTGTTTTTCTTATACAAGTATGTACTTTCACCTGCATTTTTTTGGGACAAAAAAAATATACGCTTGTATATACTTTTTGGCAAAGTATTATTTGTATATACTTTTTGGCAAAGTATTAGTACATACACCGTACAGTATGTACATGTTTACGATTATGAAACCATACATGATTAGAGTATGAGTACATACATGATTATTGTAAGACATACATACGTGTTGGCAGTGTGCCGGATTGAGAACAACGTGATTATTCCAGGTAGGCAGGAAGCATGAAGTGATACTCAATCTAAAAATGGAAGTATCCGAGGATACTCAAATTTAAAAAGGGACTCTGATCTACTCTGAGTAAATACAATGATAAAGTGATAACGATATGCCTGGTCCTGATCTTCTCCGGGTAGTTGCACAGCCTCAAATCGTCGTATCCATGGGCCTCTGACCTAATCTGAAACAAGAAAAAAATCAAGATCACAAACTAGTAACATGCAGATTTCTACATGTGCGAGAAACAAATGACGCCACCAACAGAAAGGAGAGAAACGCCTCAATGCAAAATAAGGTGAATTGATTCAAGAAGCAGTGCGATAGCAACCAGATCAATGGAATCTACCGGCTTTGGGATTTGATTGCAATAAACGAATCGATCACAACAGGAAAGATTAGTACTGTCAAGTCTTAACCAAACCTGGATTCGATGGGTGTCCCAGACTCCCAGCGGGCACTCTGAGCTACGATGCCACCAGCCCGACGGAGATGACGTACACGGCCTCGTGCACACGATCTACGACGTGACCTGCCGAGGGGAAGACGGCGCACGCTGCCAGCGCGAGCAGTTCGTCAGAGGCAGGCGGGCAGGAGATCTCGGCTCTCTCTGTGGTGTTGGGGCAGAACGGGTGGCCGCGCGCCGCCGCCGTCGACGTCGCCAGGATGGGGCTCGCCGCCGCCGCCAAAGGGGCGGGGGGAGAGCTCGCTCCAGCTGCGCGCTAGGAGAGATCCACAGGCGGATCTTGGAGGGACGTACGGGAGAAATACCAGCCAGCCCTGGTGTACGTACGTGACTGAATGAATTAAATTAATAAATATAAGCCGGCGGCCTGATAATGACCGTGAAGATCGGCGGGTTCAAGTGGACGACCGGCTAACTGACTGCGCTATCCTGTGCATCTAGATGAGGGTGTAACTACTTTCTAGGTTGTAGGAAAAATTTACCATATATATATATATATATATATATATATATATATATATATATATATATAATGTAAGATTAGAGTGCCATGCCATTTTGAATCTTATGGAATGGAAAACATAGGAAAAATTGCTAGAGTGATCATTTGGATGTAATGAATGAGATGAGAGAGATAGACGCATATGATTTTTTTTTCCCCAAGAGGTTAGGCTGACCGCACCCTCATCCTGTACACACCATGCAGCTGCATATTTGCAGGTAGAACTGCCGCACCGGAGACCTGAATCGGGCACTGGGAGCTCCCGTTGAACAGTAAAACGCCACAGCTCTAGACCCCTGCGAGCCCACGCCATCAGCGCCCACGTCCGCCGCCCGCGGGCCCTGCTCGTCTCGCACCGCTCGCCCGCTGGACCCCACCGGCCCCCGCCCATTAAGCCCGGTGGCTCGGCGTCCCAGCGGCGGCGGATCGGCAAGCGGCCCCCACACGCTCCGCGTGGCGGCGCGGCTTCCTGGCGGGCGGCGCAGGGCGGTAAGAAAGGCGGCGGCGAAGAGGGCGATGGAAAGCGGCGGTGGCGGCAGCGGCGGTCCCGAGTGGCGGGCGGCCTCGAGGCGGCGAAGAAGGGAGCGGAGAGGCGGCGGTGGCGGCAGCGGCGTCCCCGGCGGCGAGGATGGCGAAGGCGAGGCGGCGTCGGCGAGGCAGCGGAGAGGCGAGCTGGGCGGCGCGGCGACAGAGGATCGGGAGGAGGCGGCGTGGCGTGGCCGTAGCGGTGTCCCGGGCGGCGAGAGGCGGCGCGGGCCGGCGCGGCGACCCCGAGCGGGGCGCGGTGGAGATAGCGGCGAGTAGCGCTGCGGCTCGCCCTCCGCGTGGCCACGCTAAACATGGTGGGAGCCCGCACGGTACCGACGTACCGTGTGGCTTGGAGGGAGACCGGTGCGGTCAGCCTTAGACCTCATGTTACAGATTCTCTAAAATTCCTATGAAACAAGTCATTCTATAGGAATTTCATAGAAATTATAAGAGTTGAATCTTTGTTTCAAAAGACTCCGTAGGAAAATTTCTTATAGGATTTCAAATCCTACAAAAATCCTCCACTTTTTCTTTGTCCTAAAAGAGGCTTTACTTTAGATGTTCGCCGAGCGACTTTAATGTGCTGATCCAGTGATATTTCACGACTTGTATAGAAAAAGAAACGAAAGAGGGAAATAATTGAGCAATGATTCTGGCCGGAGGTACGGTGCCAGTCGCTAAACGAGGAGACTGATGAGTGATGATACTTGGTTCTAGTAGAGAGTAGAGTACCGACTGTATTGGATCCCGGAGACCCGGACGTACAATCATCCGTGACGTCGAACGGTAGAACACACCAAGCAGCAAACCACATCGAAACTGAATGGACACATCAGCCCGGGACATATACCAACAAAATGCACCTAAAACCCATCCAGATTCAATGAATCCACCCAGCCCGGCCCAGACGTCCCTTTTAACCACCTCAGGACAAGTCCCCACACAAACCACCCAGCTGAGACTGAGACAGGCAAGAGGCTAGAGAGATCGAGCTTACTCTCCATGGACCAGGCCTTCGTTCAGGCCCCCGAGCACCGCCCCATGCCCACCGTCACCGAGGCCACTGGCATCCCGCTCATCGACCTCTCTCCTCTCACCGCCGCAGGCGGTACCGCGGCCGCCGTGATGAACGCGCTTGCCGCCGAGGTGGGCGCGGCGAGCCGGGACTGGGGCATCTTCGTGGTGGTGGGCCACGGCGTGCCCGCGAAGGCCGTGGCGCGCGCCATGGAGGCGCAGCGCGCGTTCTTCGCGCTGCCGCCGGGCGGAAGGCCGCCGTGCGGCGGAGCCAGGCGGAGCCACTGGGCTACTACGAGTCAGAGCACACCAAGAACGTCAGGGACTGGAAGGAGGTGTACGACCTCTTCGCCCACGAGCCGCCGGCGCCGCCGACCGGCGAGCTCGTGTATAAAAACAAGTGGCCCGAGGACCTGCCAGGCTTCAGGTGACTTATTTCCTACAACATCTCTTCAAAAAAAAAAAAAAAATCACTGAATTCAACTCAAAACGAATGAACTTCACCTTTTTGCTTTTTGTCAATGCAACTCAAACGAGAATTATATTTCAAATATACCAGAGGGGCGCTGGAGGAGTACGCGTCGGCGATGGAAGATCTGGCGTTCAAGCTGCTGGAACTGGTGGCCCGGAGCCTGAACCTGCGGCCTGACCGCTTCCACGGCTTCTTCAAGGACCTAACCAACGCCTTGCGGCTCAACCACTACCCTCCGTGCCCGGAGCCGGAGCTGGCCCTGGGCATTGGCCGGCACAAGGACGGCGGCGCCCTCAGCATCCTGTACCAGGACGACGTTGGCGGGCTCGACGTGCGGCGCCGGTCCGACGGCGAGTGGGTCCGCGTCAAGCCCGTTCCAAACTCGTTCATCATCATCGTCGCCGACGTCATCCAGGTGTGGAGCAACGACAGGTACGAGTGCAGAGCACCGGGTGTCGGTGAACTCGGCGAGGGAGAGGTTCTCTGTGCGCTACTCCTTCAACCCGTCGAGCTACACCATGGTGGAGCCACTGGAGGAGCTGGTGAGCGAGCAGAGCCCGGCCAGGTACGACGCCTACAACTGGGGCGAGTTCTTCAGCGCCAGGAGGAACAGCAACTTCAAGAAGCTCAACGTGGAGAACCTCCAGATCGCGCACTTCAGGAAGCCCCTCGTCGCCTAGCTACTGGCATCTTACCTGTGCTAGTACAAATTAGGCAATGTGTGTGCTCTGATAGTCATGGATGTGATTACTGATTAGTAATAATTAAACATGTATGATTTGAAATAATATGTAGGCTTGTGTTGGTGTGGTTTGGAAAATCAATTCGAGATGTCTCTGTTCATCTTCTTTTCGGCCCCAAACTACAGGGGGCCTACCCACCGTTTCTTCCTCCTAGCCGACTACAAACAGATTTCTTTCAGGGGCTTCTTCGGGCTTCCCTCGTAGAGTTGTTACTTTCTTATTGGCCTTATGTCTTCGAGAAATTATAAACCATTACCTTAGGTGGGCCATAAGGAGCCCAAAGGCCCACAAAGGTAGGGCGTGTTTGCTTCACGCCCTGGGAAACATGCCTGAGGCAGGCACCATGCTCAGGCGTCCGATTTTGGATGCCTGAGGCTGGGATTGATGCCTGAGCAAGAGCGTGCCTGACAGGACACCATCTAAACATGCCTCACCCTGGGCGTTCGGGTTACCCGATTTTTTTGGGTCGGGTAATTCGGGTAATTCAAAATTCGGGTAATTCAAACTGCTACCCGATATTAGTCCCGAAAAAACATTACCCGAAATTTCGAATTGCCCGATGGTTCGGGTTCAGGTTCGTATATACCCGATCTACCGAATTTATGGAAAACAACAAAGTACACAAAATTTCAAGAACAATTTAAATAAAATTTCACCAGTAATTTGTGTAGAATTTCAACAAAAATTTGTGAAGAATAATATATTATAGTCACTTGTTCAAATCAAGAGAATTATATTAAAATAAAGTGATAATTTCAAGTGTTCAACTAACAACACATGATAAATACAAAGTCGAAGGCAAAATTTCGGGTAGTTTGAGTACCGGAGTGCATTACCGAATTACCCAAACTAATTTCGGGTAATCAAAATCACTATCGAACTTAGGATCGGGTACCCGGGTTCGGGTAATTCGGTCGGATTCGGGTAGTTCGAATGCAATATCGGGTACCGGGTTTTTGCCCAGAGTGAAACATGCCCGTAGTCCTTGAAGTGTGAATGAAAAGCCGAGCTGTCTGCACCAACCTGGACCGTTCTAAAAATTCATGCAAATAAATATTTGGAGAAAACATGTAGTTTTCAAACCGACGTCAAAATTAAGTTCTGATTTTACACAAGATATTGGAAAAAAGACTAAAAATGAAAATGTTTGGATGATTTTCTAAATAAAACAATTTTTTATGAATGTGATACAATTCTATTACGAATGTGGAACAATTATTCGTACTCCCAAAAGAAATTCTTCCAGCTCAATAAAATTTCATCCAAACATGGTTATTAAGTGTGTGGTGTTGTTGCAAAGGATTTGTTGCAAGGATCATAACGGTGCAATCAAAATTTAATTTAGACACCTGATTTGAAAACTACGAATTTCTTTTCTTAGAATTTTATCAATAAAAATGATCATAATAACGAAATGCGGCGATTGCCATTATTTCCGAGTTTAAATGCCTATTTGTCTCTATTTTTGCAAACTCGTAGTTTTCAACTTCTTGGATACTGGAGTTTTAACAGTTGTTTTAACTTAATGGACTTTTCGACGTCGTAATTAACTAGACTAAGTTGTTTTCAACTTGTGGTTTAAATACAATAATTTGAATAGCTCATAATTGTAGTCGCCTAGGCAATACTATACATATAAACATTTGCCCAAATTACCTCCACATGGATCCTACCCCAGTTGCACTTGAATAGATTAAGAGACCGAGGAAAACACTCTCATACACTTTAATTTAACGGTACAGGCAGAATTTAATTTAGACACGTCGTTTGAAAACTATGAATTTTTTCTTTAAATTTTATCAATCCAAAAATAATCATGATAACAAAAAAAGGGACGATTGTCAATATTTTTTTAGTTTAAATAACTATTTGTCTCTATTTTTCCAAACTTTCAGGTCCCCTCTTTTCAAATGTGAATGCATCATTTGGCCCTACACTCTTAAAAAAAACTTAGTGGAGTTAACATTTTGCTTACTTCACCACAAATAAACAACCTCGATGGTTACTAAACATATATTTAGTTTACCATCGGTGAATTAAGCCAAGTTCTAACCCTACGAGATAGCTATTGTTTGTTGATGGTAAAGTAAGCAAAAGGCTAACACCATTAGCTCCTCTAAAAACGGAGTAGGAAAACAATTCGTTCACATTCGAAGGACAGGGCGTAAAAAAATAATTTAAAAAAGAACCTTGAAAGCATCAAAACCATGCAAATGCCGTAACAAAAATGGACCGCGACAAATGAAATATGGGACATGTCACGACCCGGGAAATAGGGCCCGGGAGGATGGGCCCAATCGCCTAAAGGCGCCGGCGCCGCCCCAGGCTTCTTGTAGCCCGCCCGCCCCCCCCTTCAGCGGATTCTTCGACAACTAATTCGGAGAAAAAGGAGAAAAATATCTAGGATTATCTTTAGGTGTTTTGGTGTGCAAGGGGCTATCTCATCTATAAGGGAGACCCTTATTAGGAAATAAATAAATAGGGCATGCTTGTAAAAGGTATTCCAATCTATAAGGAAACCTTTAGAGATTGCTTGAGATACAAGTCCCAATAGCTGGGCTATATAAGTAAAGGGGTCTGTAATCTTTCGGGTAACAAGCAAATAAAGAAATTTTATCCCAATCTCTCCGCTCTCCTCTCCCTCGCGTGCCGCCCCCCCGCCCGCCCGCCCGCCCCCGCCGCCTTACCTCCATAGCGCCGCCCGCCCGAGCGCGGCGGCCCGCCGCCGCCGCCCTCCACCACCACCACCGCCGCCATCCGCCTCTCCTTCCTCAATCTTCCCAATTCACGTGTCGGTTCCGGCCCAATCTAGCTAGAACACGGCGGTACGGTATCCGGAGACCACTACGATCCACCCACCACCATGGATGCCGAATCCAAGACGCTGCTGGCTGAAGAACTTGGCGGGCGAGGTCGCCAAGATCCACGCCCGGGGATGGACCAGCTTCGATGATAGGATCTCCATCTTCACCGGCAATGATCTTTGCGAGCTCAAACACCGCCAACAACTCCGTGAAGCCGAGATCGAGATGCGGGCAATGTTCGAGGCAGCAGCCCGTGACTTCATCAAGAGACGGACGGATGGCAAGCGAGAACCGGGACAATCGTCACACCGCGGCTGATCGACAAATCGATGAAGTGCTACTTAAAGCCACAAACCGCACCCGCCAGGGCGTCCTCGGCAGGGGGCGCATGTGCCCCCCCTCCCCTCCGGTCGACACCTTCCCGGGTCTCGCTCCGCCTGCACAAGCACCGTCCTTCCCCACCTATGATGGCAAAGAAGATCCCCTTCCATGGATCAACCATTTGCGAGCAATTCTTGAGGGGACAAGGTACGCCACCCCGCGAGCAAGTCCGTGCGCCTCCTATCATCTCACAGGGAGGAGCACGGCAATGGTACATGAGGCGTCCCGGGAGAAACCGGTGGCGGATTGGGCAAGCTTAAGCGCCAATCGTCAACGGCGCTTTGGCCCAGGTGAGCGGCGAAATCCATTTGGGTGGTGGCATCATTAAGGAAGACAGCCGCGGTCGATGAGTACACGGGCGGTTCACGGCACACGTGGCGCAGGCGAGCCACCTCGGCGACAAGCAACGGTAAACATCTACACACGGCGGGCTTGGGCGAACCGCTCAAGACGGACGTCGAGATGCAAAATCCCAAGGACATGGAGGCTGCCATGTCTCTCGCCCGGGCGTACGAGCGACGCCTCGCCATCCTCTACAATACTGGCAAACCGGCACGAGGCAAAGGCCCGGGCGCCCATGGCCTGGCTGGCTGCCCCCGGCGCCCCCTCCCACAGCGGCACCTACACGGCCGTTCAAGCGGGCGACACGAGAAGGAGATGACGGAGCGGCGCAAGGCTGGTCTCTGCTTCAACTGTGACGAGCCGTTTTCACGGGGTCACAAGTGCAAGCATCTCTTCGACATCAGGATCTTCAACGCCTACACCGACGACATGACAAACGCCCCACTAACGGACGTCAAAGAGGAGCCAGCTGATCTGAAGGTCCTCACTGGGGACCCCAACTCCCGGTACGTGGTGCTCATTCTCTCTACCTCGTCGGTATGATCTCGAGGAACGGGCGTCAACATCATCGTCGACTTCGGGAGCAACGCACAACTACATCGACCCCGGCGTGGTGACCACGGCGGCCTCGGGACTCGGCCCGGTCGTGTGTCTGATCACCAGCGGCACCGGCGCCACGTCTACATGCCACGCCGCCACCTTTGAGGTGCCACTACGCCTCGGCGCCCGGCACCTTCGACATCGGCGCCTACATCATGCCACCGGGCGAGGGCGTCGGCGTCATCCTTGGCATGCCTTGGGCGGCAAGCCTGGGGCGTGGCGTGGGACCGCGCGAACCCACGAGCTGCGGTACTACCGGGAGGGTCGCCCGACCCACGTTCACCTCAGCTCCACCCCCTCGGTAGCGGGGGCGCCCGGCCCTAGCCTCCTCCCGGTCGAGCATCGCCGGCATCCGTGCGCTGCGACTTCGGCAGGGAAGCGTTCGAGGCATGCGGCGCCTTGGACCTCTACGACACATCCGCCGGAGTCTTCGTCCAGCTACGCCCGGGCTACATTGGAGGATCGGCACCTACACCGCATCGCCCTCGGCGTCACCACGGGCGGCGCTTGCTCCGGCGGACACTCGAAGACGGCCTCCTCCTCTTCGGCGGCCGCTTCTACCTTCCGGCCTCGTCTCCACTCTTGCCGGACTTCTTGGAGGCCTTGCTTCGGGGCGGAGTTCGCGGGGCGAACTTCCTCGCCTTGGGAGCCTACGGCCAGACCAACCAGCTGCACCGACCGCCATACTCTTTGGCGGCATATGGCGCGGCGCCACCACGTCGGCCCGGCCGGTCGTCTTCCTCGGCGGCATGGATCGCCTCTTCCTCACCGTCGACAATGTCCACATCGGCTATGATCCGGAGAGGGCCGCTCACCGGCTCTCGCCCTCCCGTTCGGCGTCGGCTCCCTTCATGTGCGATGCGATGTTGAACTTGGCTGCTACTCCCTCCTACTCGCCGCGACATCACTATCCGGCGTCTACTTCGCTCTTCGTCAACGCTCCACCCAATGGCGTTTCTTGTTCCCTGGAGAGCCCCCACGCGACATGGTGCATCGGCACCAAGATGTGGGCGTTCCAAAGGAACTCCTACTGGCGGCCCGTCGTCGGGGCGGCTTCACAGCGAGGGGCGTGCGATCCACCGCTACATCCTCCACGGCTACATCGGCAACCTTCACTATCTCACGGGTTTGATCCCAAGCGAACCGGGGGACAACATGATCCTCGAAAAACCCGATGCGAGGGGCGACTCATGCTACGAGTCGAGCTCATTGTTCGAGGGGCGGCCGATCTCCACCTAGGTGTCACCGAATGGACTTTCATCCAGGTAGCGAGGGCCGCCCGGTCGGAGAAAGGGGGAGATGTCACGACCCAGGAAATAGGGCCGGGAGGATGGGCCCAATCGGCCCAAAGCGCCCCCCCTCCCCTGGCGCCCGCCGCCGCCCCCCTCCCTTCCGCGGATTTTTCGACAACTAATTCGGAGAAAAAAAGGAGGAAAATATCTAGGATTATCTTTAGGTGTTTTTGGTGTGCAAGGGGCTATCTCATCTATAAGGGAGACCCTTATTAGGAAATAAATAAATAGGACATGCTTGTAAAAGGTATTCCAATAGCCGGGCTATATAAGTAAGGGGTCTGTAATCTTTCAGGTAACAAGCAAATAAAGAAATTTTATCCCAATCTCTCCGCTCTCTCCTCTCCCTCGCGCCCCCGCCCACACCCCCGCCCCCGCCGCGCCCGCCGCCGCCGCCATGCGCCCGCCCGCCGCCGCCGCCCGCCGCCGCACCACCACCACCACCACCATCGCCATCCGCCTCTCCTTCCTCAATCTTCCCAATTCACGTGTCGGTTCCGGCCCAATCTAGGCGGAACCTGACGGGTTTTTTGATTTGACATTAAAAAATAATAAATCAGATAACAATAAATATCTTATACGTAAGAAAAGTGTCAAACCGGCTACTCCATGCAGTTATGCAGCACAAGGAATGGACTTTCACTATATACCATTACTGGGTAATATTAAACATAAGATTGAGGAGAAAATAGTTGTGGTGCGAGTCTTGAAAGGTTCTTTTGCTACGGATCAGCTCGCTGTGGAACTTGACAGGCTGCTACCTGGCAAAGGCAAATAGGAAATTGAGGAGGAAGGCAAATATGTATTTAATATTAATTTTCCATCAGCGGATGTTTTGTCATATATGGTGAATTGGGGACTGATGGATACTAAATCGGTTTCGACAAAAAATCGCTTTGAGAAAGGCACCGAGCATGAGGTATATAGATGGGAAATTAGTAAAGTTTGGGTCCAATTTAGAGGGCTGCCTAAAGAACTCCGTGAATTTCCGATAATCTTGGCAATTTCCGATCAGTGGATATGAAATTTACCACTAAGACTGACAGGGCGAGAATGAAAGTGGCCGTGATAGAACCGGACTGCATCCCCGATGTGGTGGATATAGTTATTGGAGATTATATTTAGGGAAAATTAGGTGTATGGCCCTGGAAAAAAAGTTGTTTAGGTATTTGGCCCTTTTCCAAACGAATTTAGCTCTATGGCCTCAATTCAAACTTTATTTATATGTATGGCCTTCCGTCCGAATTTGGCCTCTAACGGTGTTAACTATGGTGTAAAAAGGCCATTTTACCCTTGATGGAAAAAATAAAAAAACAGAGTTTTGTTTTATTTTTGTATATTTTGAGTTCACAATATATATATTCACATTTATATATACAGTGCATAACACGACTGGCGAGATACACGTGTGTACACTAGGCCATCGGGCCTAACATGACTGGATTAATTGTCAACGTATTAACCACAATGCTACGCTTGTCAAAAAAAAAAAATGTACGTACGTACGTACGTACGTACGTACTTTGGCTAACAAATCCTTGGTACAGACGCGATTATAGCTTTGGCAAGGCAATCAACATGCACGCAATACACGCACCGACGCACGCATGTACTAACAAGCACGACTATTCGTCAGCCGACCGACTGGGTGCCGAGGTGCTCTGTACGGAGTACTCTGTAGCAAGTTCGATCTGTACTCCTACTCTGTAGCAAGCAAGTGCGTAGCCCGCCTGGCAGGCTGGCAACCACCGCGCGCCCGACTGGGACAGATGGTCCAGACTCCAACACGTACGCCTGCACGTTGTTGGGTGCCATGCCGCCCGCCTCCCCGTCCAGCAGGCGTCGCCGACCTGGGGCGCAAGGCGCAACAGTGCGCTGGATACCGCGCGGATCGCCGCTCTAGCTAGGCGCGGCCAACCAACCAACCGCCCCCGACGGCCAGCCGGCCTCGTGCGCCGCAACTGCAACCCGACGGTATATATTGTGAACTCAATCAAAATATACAAAAATGAAACAAAACTCTATTTTTTTTTTTTTTTCCCATCAAGGGTAAAATGGTCTTTCTACACCAGAGTTAGAGGCCAAATTTGGACGGAAGGCCATACATCTAAATAAAGTTTGAATTGAGGCCATAGAGCTAAATTCGTTTGGAAAAGGGCCAAATACCTAAACAACTTTTTTTTCCGGGCCATACACCTAATTTTTTTTCCTTAGATGAGTGAATGGAACCAACTCATCTGGGATTAAATCATCCCACCAAGCATTGCTTTTGTACTAAGAGGGTGAACCATATCGGTCAATCAAATTGGTCGAACCACACCATCCAAGATCATCCTATGCACAACCATTTAATACATGCAACCAAACACACCCTAGGTTAGCGTAACTAAGTCCATCATAAGAAAAAAAATATTTATTTCAGGAAAAAATAAAATATCCTATAATAATGTTCTACAACATTAAGTTTTGGAACAAAATCAAATGTTTAAGAACTTTGTTTCATAAATTTTTTCCAGAATGTTTTTTGGCACAAAATCAAATATTACATAATGTTGTTTCGGAAAATTTTATTTTGTTGAGAGAAATTACATGACAAACACATCTATGGACAATGCTTCGGAACAAAAATAAAATGTCATAGAACACTTGCTTTATTAAAAAAATTGCAGAGCAAAACATCTAGAAATATTATTTTATATAAAAAAAAAAAATAGCGAGCCGGCCGGTGCCACCCTGGGGCTTCGTTTGGAAACCCATCCTTCCGGGGTATTCCAGCCCAAACCGGGGAGGGCGACCCCCGCGGGAAGCATCCGGGGTTGTTTGCGGCCCAATTTGGGAGCCCATCACGCGGGGGCGTCAAGGCCCGGGAGGGCCTTTTCCCGGGGTCGCGGGGCCACGCCTCGACCGGCCGGGTTCGTCTCCCCTTCCCTTCCCCGTTGCGTCGCTCGCCCTCGCTAACGCTCCGCGCCGCTGCCCGCCACTCGCCTCCTCCGCCTCCCGCCGCCTCGCCTCGTCCCCCTCCGCGTCTCGTCGCTCGCCGCCACTCGCCCCCGCGTCCGCTCGGCGCCGCCGGTCGCCCGCGCCTTCGTCCCCGCCTCTCCGTCCCGTCGCCAGTCGTCGCGTCTTCGTCCCGCCAGTCTCCGGTTCCGGCTAACGAGCCAGTCGGCCGCGTTAAAATCTGCTTCGTTTACATTTGGCGCCGGCTCGACTCGTTAAACTAACGAGCTAGGCCCCGCTTCGGCTCGGTCGTTAAATTACTCGAGCTCTCGTTTTGGCTCTGTGAGCCAAACCTCAAAAACACATCACATGTGAAATGCATGTGAACAGAAGCCAACAAACAACAAGTACATATAAATTTAATCCATCCATGCATCGAATGATCCAAAATTTCGTCAAAGTTTAAAAACAGCCCACCAAGCCACCATGACATGACATGACGATAGTCTCGTACTCATACAGTTTAGACGACATCAACCAAGAATTCACGAAACAAGCAAAATAAATAAGCTACGGCTTGACACTTGAAAGGTAGACTGATCAAGTTTATAATATAGATATATATACACCAAAAGCACGTCATCGGAGGAAGCCTCTCTGGGGACTCTCCCTCGTCCTCCATGACCTGCTCGAGATGTGGATTGGGATATGTCAGATCAGATGGGAGACCGGAGAGGTTTGGCGATTCTGGGAAAAACGGTGGGCGGCGGCCTACCTGCTGGCTGCTGCGAGGAAGAGGACTGATTCGGGCAGCGGCGGCGACAAGTGTAGTCCTGTGACCTGTATCGAAAATATTTTTCTATCGGGAGGGAGAGGGAGGGACTGACCGACCGAGGGATGGGAAAAGAAAATGTCGTATCGACTTCCTGGTGACTGCCTGGTGCGGTGGTACTGTGGTGTAGTGTATATGCTTGCTCAGGGTTTTAGTTTGGGCTGGGCCAAGGCAACTTACTACACGAGCTGGGCGAATCAAATGGCTATTTTTTCAGTGTTTGGACTTGTGAATTTCCTGGCTCGTTCGAGCTAACGATCTGCTCATCAGATGGCTCGAAATTTGCTCGTTAAAAATCGATGATTCTTGGCTTTCAAATCGAGTTGGCTTGTTATGAAGCGAGGTGGAGCACGAAGTCGAAGCCGTTAATTAGCGAATTCGGCGAGCTAGCGAGTTTCTTTTTGGTCCAGCCTTGAACTGTCCGTCGCCCGTTTCGCCTCCCGTCAAGTTCGGTTCCGTTAAGCCCTCGTCCACCTCCCCATCTGCCAGATCTGCCCGAACGCCGGATTTCCCCATCACCCAAAAGCCTGGCCCCGGTTCTTGTGTGAGCTCTCTCTCTCACCCCTCTCTGTGGACACCCTCCTTTGCATGCCATGTGGTCTACCGACTAGATAGCGAAAGTTCAAGTGTGAGCCGAGGCTTTCTTTACCAAGAAAATACATCAAATCCAGCAACGTACGTATACGGTAGTACCTGACAATCTTTGATGTAGATAAACATTCATGTGGTCCAGCAATTTTAGCAATTTTGTTCATCTTCTGAAAAACATCAGAAGGCTGACAAAATAAATCAATCTAGCTAGCTGGATTAGACTTAAGTTAATGCCACCTATTGTTAAGTATTCACAGTGTTCTTGTAAGAAGAATCTGCGCGCCTCTGTAGTTACAACTGCTGGATATATAGTACTTATTTGGGAATAGGATACAGCCTTGCACCAAGTGCATTTGTTTACTTGTATATTCTGTCAACGATTTATTTTTCCATGGTGGAACCATGCATTGCGTCGTCTAAGACTGATTCCTCAGTGATGAGGACAAGTGAATCTCAGAATAATGAAAAATATTTGTCTAGTTGGTAGGACAGGAAGGGAGCTTGATTTTCAGATGTGGGAATAAGCTGTCCTACTCCGATTCTATTTCAGAAAGTTGATCAGCATGTATGTATATCATAAGTGTACATGCTTGCTCATATTTTTCTTTGTCATTCATGTTTTTTCACATTTATTATCAACTTGCATAATCAGTATGTATTTTGTCAATGTTTCTCAACTCACTAGCATGTAGGATACGAATATCTGCTCATCAGTGTGAAAATTTGCAACCCTCTGCCCCTAATTCATGATTCTCAGGCTGATGGCATACAAGTTGGATTCGGTAACAATATAATGATAGGGGTGGAGAAATCAAAGCTGTGAATTAGTTAATTCACAAGAGATTTCAGTCTCTTTTTTTTTTCTTTGAAAGGAAAGGAGATTTCAGTCGCTAGAGAGATGGAGATGTTCTCCTGTTTCACTTCATGCGTGTCACCCACCAGATGCAGATGCTGATATATGCATCAGCCATCACCCCAAAATACTGTGGGTGTTTTCTGGTGGTATTGTTTTTTTTTGTATTATTGGAGTACGCATCCAATAGACTAGATGTACTTCAGTATTGGTTTTGTTTGGGCATATGAAGTTCTTCCTTTATCAATTAATACTATCTCAGTAGCTTATTTTGTTAACTGAACTGTGACTTGAATTTTACATGCTATTTTCATTACACTGCATTGCTAGCTGTATATTTTCTGAATCACATGTGTCATCTCTGAGTAACTACTGGAGACAGAAATGAACAGAAAGAATATGTATATTTTTCTTGCCACGCTGCATTTAAAAACATTCTAAAACCTCTTCTTAATGGCCAAATTGCAAATGCACTTGAAGCACATGCTAGGAAGACCCCAATTCTGTATTAATAAGCAAAAGATTAAAAAAATCAACTTCAGCTAGTTGAGTATACACTGCTTTCTTGCATTTTCTGTTATGTGGCTTCATTATTTTTTTTACAAAAGTGATGAACAATTGATTTTGTTGCAGGGAGAAGAGTGTTGGAACTCTACCCGTTCAAGCAATTCAGTTGGGATTGGGAAATGATCAAGCAATTGCCTTTCATTGAACAATCGTAGAGACAAAAACTTGTTATGTCTTGTTATGGTTTATTATCCTTTTCATTGCTCAAATGGTTTAGTATTTAATCAGTAGAATTTTCCGTGAATTTCTAAAGCATTTTATCTTGTTGTGTGATGGATGAATTGGATGTAAATTGTCCATGAATTTTTCAAGTATTTATATTAATTATATCAGATGCTGCATGTGATGCTGCTGCTTGTGCTGCTAGCTGCTGCTCGGTCTGTAGCAGGGCAGTCTTTGTACCACAGCCCCCTCCTGCCCAGGGCAGCCCCTCCATTTGCCTTGCCTTTGCCAAATGCATGCAGGGAGGGAAGCCCGGCAGGGGCAGGGTGTGCGGGGTCTTCCCGGAGGTGAGCTGCACCCCGCGCCCTCCCCCCCTCTGGTGCCAAACTGTAGCCTGGGTGAGCTCCGGCAAGGGGTGGGTGAGCTTTGTCGTGACGTAGGCGGCAGGCTAATTGGTTTGCTTCTCATCCCAACGGGCCCGTTCCAAGGATGCAGGCTCCTACCAGCCAGGCCTAATGGATGCAAGGCCTGCTTGTTTAGTTGTTGTTTGCATCTAGCCAAAGCCTGTAAGAGCAAGCCCAATGGCTGTCGTAGAGCCCAGTACATCAAATCAGTTTCACAGCCCGATGAGTAAAAGTAAGAAAGATAAGGAAGCTTTTGTCGCTCCTGCCGACGCCGTTCTGATCACATATTCCAAGAAAAAGCAGACTGTTCGGTGGGCCAACGTAGAAAGAATGTAACTAGTGTGAGATCTATAGGTAAATATAAAACTGATGATATAGAATGGTGTAGAAAAGCATTGTTGTATAATCCATTGTTGTATAACTTAGCTATTACCGTTAGTCTTGAAGACAAATGCTTGTCTGAACTGCTGCACTTGCTCTAAGAGATGGTAATTGGTTTCCGGGTTACTTGTATAGATGGCCAAATGACCCAGGCCCAATGGGCGGCCCATGGCACGGCCCTAAAAAGCACGACCCTAGCCCGGCCCGGCCCGATGCTTTTAGTGCCTGGGCCGCATCCTCGGCCCATAGTGCCGGCACGGCACGGCACGAAAAAAGGGATCGGCACGATGTGGCACGATGCTCGGCCTACTAACAACTCAGCACTCAGGGTATGTGAATGATGTGCTTTATGTGATGTGATTCTATTGTGAATGATTGTAAAGTATAATTTTAGTTAAAAATGATGTATAATTATATTATTTCTGAGTTGCTTTTGAATCTAGGACAAATTTAAAGAGTGTATATATAGGATAATAGTGCCAGAGCTGGCCCTAGCACTAGACTGGGCCCAGGCTGGGCTAGTGCCATGGGCTAGTGCCTGCGCTAAGATGTTGGCATGCGGCCCAGCATGGCCCGGCACGATTAAGCCACTGGGCCAAATAGGGCCGGGCCAAAACTGGGCGGGTCGGGCCAGGCTGGGCCGCCCATTTGGCCATCTATAGTTACTTGTGTGCTCTAAGACTGCTGCACGCACGTCACTGCATCTGGCCAGCCAGGGTCCCAAGAAGCGAGAAAAATACTCTCATCCCGGGAGCCAGGCGCTAGGCTACCTCTTGCAGCTCCGGGCCTAGTCCTAACAGACAATCATGCGCATCCTGCATCATCCACCGAGCTTGGTTGGTCGATCTCTAGGCACCAATCGCCCCCACAGGAATTCGGGGCTTGTCAACTATCTTGGGCCCGATGATGTAGCCTGCTGGTTCCTGACAAAGAGGCTCCTCCAATACGGTTGTTGCCTGCGTAGTACATGACGGCGTCGACGTGGACAGGTTGATCGCTTGTGTTGTGTGGCAGTGGCACGCACTGATCGCTCGGACTTGTTAGCTTCCGGCCGGCTGGCGTCGTGGGCTCGTGGCCGATGCCCTGGGAAGCTGAAAGAGGCCCTGCAACAACCCCCACAGTTGGCGCCAAAATGATGATGTCTGATAACAATGAATATATACATGGTCGGGCCCGCAGTCCCGCTCAGCGGCAACCCTTATGATAATATAATCTGCTGATCCAGTGACGTTTCACGTGAACACGACTTTGTATAGAAAAAGAAACGAAAGTGGGAAATAATGGAAGAATGATGCTGGATCGGACGTGCCAGCATTTAGCTGTCACCGAATGAGGAGATTGGTGAATGGTGATGGTGCTGTTTAATCTAATTATATATCTTGTCATCGTGAATCGCTCTCTGAACCTTTAATATTGACAGCAAAAGCAAGATTGTTTAAACTATGTACTCCCTCCTTTTCAGACAACTTTTTTAGCCTACATGCTGCTCTAAGGGCAGTCCCAGTGCAGCTGACTAGGATAGTTTCTTCACATTAATTAGGTTGCCACATAGGCATTTTTGCTGATGTGGCGCGCTAACGAGGGAAGAGAACAAAAACATAAGGAACCATTTCTTGACCAAGAAACCATTTCTACGATTCTCCCCCGAACATGTGGGTCAGCATCTTCCGCGCGCGGCTGGCTGCCGCGCCGCGCCCGCCGCCGCCCGGCGCAACGCTTCGCCCACCCGGCGCCGCCTCGCCCGCGCCCGGCGTGCAGCGCCGCCCGCCGTCAGCGTTACCGAGCGCCGCCGCGAGGCCGCCGAGAAACGCTCGCCTTCCCGGCGTCTTGTGTGGTTGCCGCCGCCCGTCGTAGCGTGACCGCTGCGGCCCGCTGCGTGCGCTCCCGGCGCCACCAGCGCCGCTTCGCCGCCTTCGCTTCAGCGCGCGGGGCGAAGCCGCTTCGCCCGCCGCCCGTCCAGCGTCGCCCGGCGCGCCGCGGCTGAATCCGCCGAAACCGCTTCGCCCACGCCCGGCGTGGCTTACGCCGCCACCCCGGCCTGGCTCGGCCAGCCTTCCACGCCGCCTTCGCCGGCCTTCGCTCCGCCGACCTTCGCTTCGCGCCCCGCTATTCTGGATAAGGCCCGACGCTTCGCCAGCGCCGCCGCCGGAGCCTTCGCTTGCCCGCGCCGCCGGGAATCATGTATGTATTGGGCGCCCTAGTTTGTATAGATGATTTCTTCGTCTGATGCGCCGCTATTATGGATAAGGCAAGGAAAATTCACTATAGGAAACGGAGGAAAGAAAGGAGAGAGAAAAATTAATTGTCTAGGGTCCATACAAGGAATCATGTATGTATTGGAGAGAATAGTTTGTATAGATAATTTCTTGCTGATGTGGCTTCTATAGAAAATCTATGGATGGTTTCTTGAAAAATACTTTCATTGCTCTAATTCACTATAGCAAACTAATGTCAAATAAAACTGAACTGAGGAAGTACATATACAGAGAAGCAATTACATATTTTTTACGCACAGTATATATGTCCTGTAAACTTGGTTCTATCTAGTAGAGTACCGACTGCAGTTGATCCCGAACCTACAATCATCCGTGACGTCGAATGGTAGAACACACCAAGTAGCAAACCACATCAAAACAGAAAGTTTGTTGTTCAGCAGTCAGCACAGTCGTCACCATCTGTATCCGAACACGTCAGCCCGGGACATACCGACAAAGTTCCGCTGAAACCCATCCAGATTCATTGAATCCAACCACCCAGAGCCCCAGACGTCCCTTTTAACCACCTCATCTCAAGTCCCCACACACTGCATCATCCTTGGTTTCCAGCCGCACAAAAAAAGACACACAGCCACTGCAGGCAAGAGAGATCGAGCTTGATCGCCATGGGCGGCCTCTCCATGGACCAGGCCTTCGTGCAGGCCCCGAGCACCGCCCCAAGCCCACCGTCACAGAGGCCACCGGCAT
>JADLZK010012607.1:0-71375 GCA_015847255.1 Hyparrhenia diplandra | reverse complement strand
ACCCAGCAGTACACGACTTCACCTTTCTACTAAAGACTCTCTAAACCAAAAAAGAAACTAACAACCCTCTGTACAAAGAGACTCCACTGGAAGGCACAAAGGCCACCACTGAATGAAGAGCACCACTAGCAGTAGAAGAACTAAAACTATATTTACACATTTCTTGTCGTTTGCCATCTCAAATTGTGCAATATCGTCCTTGCAAAGGGAGGCCACTTGTTCCGCATCCAAAGACTTCTGTTGAAACGTCCTCCGGTTTCTCTCTTTCCATACATTCCACCAGAGATATATCATTATGCCATCTATTTTCCTTCTTTGATCTTTTGTCGAACTTTAGTCTGCAACGTCTCCAGTACCCGTAGACGGATCCCGTTACATTAACCGTGTTGAGTATATCCAAATTATGCCATCTCCTTATGTATTGCCACACTTGTTGTGTGAAGATACAATTCTTGCAAAGATGATTCGGAGTTTCCGGCTCAAGTCCACATAATTTGCAAGTGGGGTCGTTTGGCCAGTTGCGTTTGGCTAGATTGTTTGCCGTGAGAATTTTTTTGTGCATCAACGTCCAAGCGAAGAATCTGCATTTAGCTTCCGCTTTTGCTCTCCAGATGGGACTGATTTTTAGTTTGCTGAAACTACCTTCAAATTGAATGTTGTATGCACTTTTTGTGGTGTACTCTCCACTCGTTGTCCACCTCCATCGTATGCTGTCTTCTACCGCTTCCTGTAATTGTACTGTTGAGATGTGTTCCCATAAAGTCACATATTCTTGAATCTCTACTTCCGTCTCTATCGGCAGAATGTTTCTAATCCAACTGTTTCCTTGTAAGGCCTGTTTGACTGTTATTTTTTCCTTTTTGACTTTAGAAATAAATTGGGTGCCAATGATTTTGGTGTTGCTCCATCTATCCACGATGAGTACCAGAAATTTGCGATTTGACCATTGCCTAGTGTTACCACTGTGGACGCCGCAAAGAGTTCACGGTCCTTTTTGTCACATGGTATCTCTAAATTATTCCTAGCTCTATCTTTTTGGGTCCATTTGAACCACATCCATCTAAGTCTCAGTGCTCTTGCAAAGCGCTCCAGGTCCAACACCCCTAGCCCTCCTTTTGTCTTTGGCAAACATGTAGTTGGCCAATTTATTAGGGAATGTCCCCCCCTGACGTTTTCAGGGGTCTCTCCCCTCCAAATGAAACTCCTTCTGAACTTGTCAACGCTTTTGATTAGCCACTTATGCTCTGGAAAAACTGTTAGATGGTAGATAGGCTGTGATGTTAGAACCGTCTTGACAAGTGTTTCTCTCCCCGAAGACGCTAGCAATTTTCCTTTCCACGCTGGCAGTCTCGCTCCAATTTTGTCTAATAACGGTTGTACCTCAATTTTCCTCAGCTTTCTAGTGTGCAACGGGAGTCCTAGATACTTCCCAGGGAAGGAGCAAATCTTGCCTGGAAAATTGGAGAGGATATGTGAGACCTCCGTTTCATTCATCCGGATGGGGTATATTTGGGTTTTTGGCTATGTTCACTTTTAATCCCGAGCATTCTCGAAGAAGGTGAGAATCTTTAGGAGTCTATCCAGCTCATTCGATACCGGGCGCTGCGAAAATGGCCGCGATCGCCTGCATACAACGAGCACCTTAGTCTAGCCGCTGATGGTAGGATTGGCTTTAAAATTTGTTGTTGCGCCGCCTTCTCCACAATCCGTTGTAGCGGGTCTATTGCAATGATGAAAAGTAACGGTGATAACGGATCCCCTTGACGTAATCCCTCGCGTGTTTGATATGCTTTGTAGGTTGACCGTTCACCAACACCCTTGAAGAGGATGATCCTAATAAGGATGCTATCCAGTCCCTCCATTTGGTACTAAAGCCCAAAGCATGCAAGGCCTCCAGCAAGAAAGGCCAACTTATGGTGTCAAAAGCCTTGGAAATATCCAACTTAATAAACAAAGCAGGAGCTTTCTTTTTGTGTAGGAGCTGAATGACTCTTTGTGCGTAAAGGAAATTATCGTGGATGCAACGTTTCTTGATAAACGCATTTTGGCGCGTGTGAAACTAACTCATTCATGTGTTGTGCCAACCGGTTTGCCAAGGCTTTCGTAATGATTTTGATGACACTGTGTATAAGACTTATTGGCCTGTATTCGGTGATCGTCTCGGCCACTTGTTTTTTGGGCAGTAGAACTATGTTGGCGTTGTTTATCAGATCGAGTTTTGCAGTACGGTGCTGGTAGAAGCTCCAAATCGCCTGGGTAAGGTCTTCCTTTATGATGGACCAGCAAGATTTATAAAAGACTCCAATGAACCCGTCCGGCCCCGGTGCTTTCTGTGCTGGTAACTCTTTGATCACCGCATAAATTTCATTCTGTGTAAACGGGACATCCAGATCCTCTAGATCATGGTTTGAGTATCCCAGGGCATCCCAATCTAGTGCCTTTGTTCTCTGCGATGGGGTGCCTAGTACTTGCTTGAAATGGGTGTGAACCAAATCGCTCTTCTCCTTTTGTGCCACTACTACTCCCCGGTGGCTTTTCAGAGTAGGAATATAGACCTTTTTCCTCCTCGAATTTGCATGGAGATGGAAGAATCTTGTGTTTGAATCGCCAAGCCTTATCCAAGTCAACCGAGAGTGTTGTCTGGCTTTGATCTTTTGAATTACCGCCATTCCTAAAGCTTTAGCTTTGAGGTATTCCATAAAGTTGATTTCTTGGGTGGTCAAAGTTCTATCCTCCTGTGCTCTCTCCAGATTTGCTAATGTTATATTTAGCACCGCCCATCTCACCTTCCAGTCGTTGAACTTTTTCCTCCGCCAAAGTTTGAGCGCCTTGGCCGTCCTCAGTAGTTTGACATGAAAGCGTAGTATCGGATCTTGAGTGTTGACCGATCTGGTCCACACCTGTTGCACCGTCTCTATGAAGTCTGGCCACGATGGCCAATGAGCTTCGAACCGGAACCCCTATAGTACTCGAAGTTTATCTCACCATGTAGGAAAAGGGAGCAGTGATCAGATCCCAGTGAAGCCATGGCTTGTAAAAATTCTGTGGAAACATAGTTAGCCACTCTGTTGTGGCAAGGAAATGGTCTATTTTAGTCATTGTTGGATTTTGTTGCGCATTGGTCCATGTAAATTTTCGACCTTGCATGTCCAAAGGCGAAACCCCTAGATTGTCCACTGTTGTCTTGAAGGCATTAAGTAATCTTAGGTTGACCCTGGCGTTGTTTTTATCTTGGGCTCTCAATATCATGTTAAAATCCCCCAGAATCAACCAAGCAGGCCTCATCGTCTGCCTGAGTCCCTCTAGCTCCAATAGGAACTCAGTCTTGTCTTGATCGCTCTGCGGTCCGTAAACTCCAGTAATAGACCATTTGCTGTTGTCTGCTAACATTGTGATATCCGTGGACACCGTATGGGCTGTTGTTTGCGGATTGTCAAACATAAAGTATCTAGCGGAGGCAGCGATTAGAATACCACCAGAAGCCCCATTGGATGGTAGGTAAGCCACGTTTTGCGTTAGTTCTTGACCTAGCAGTTCGCTCAGCAGGGTATTATTCCAACTCGTGATCTTTGTTTCTTGTAAACATACAATAGTTGCACCCGATGCTTGTATTTGGTTTCTAACACTGGCCCTCTTGGCAGCATCATTCAAACCCCTAACGTTCCAACACAGAACCTTGCAATCTTTTGTCGTCATTTAATAAGAAAAAGCTACTGACTACTCCACAGCTTCCTTTGTTACAAGTGCAGAAATTGCCCAGCCTCATACACAAATCGCTTGGCACAGCGTTCTTGCAAACAATGATGATTACGACCGAAAATGCATGCATGATAGTCCACGAATGACATGAGCCGAAGTTTGGCGTTAGGTTACAGACCATACGCCGAAGGCTCCTGGGCCAACAGGCTAATACAAGTTGCTCAAAGTTCGAATAGACTGAAATAAAAGGCCCGAATGGCCACGACTGCAATGGAATGGGCGAAGCCCGGCCCGTCACTTGGGCTGACATCCTGATACATTGATGCTACTGCACCTGAAGGGCGGCTAGGCAGCCGTCTCCAGGACCACTCCGTTGCCTTCTTGCCGCCCTTTTGCTTCCAGCTTCATCCTCTTGGCTCCTTCTTCAAGGATGACCTGAATTGCATCCATCTTCTTCTTTTCAATGGGCCTGGCAAAATGCTGTGCATAGAAATCAAAGTCAGGGTTGACTGTAGTGTCAGTGGTCTCTGTTACAGTTATGTCGTCAGCAAGTTCATCCCCTGAAAGTTCCCCTAACTTCCTGGCTAACAACTCCTGAGCAATTTGCATGGAGTCTTTCCCGGCGTTCTGTTCCGCTTTTCTAGCTAAGCGAACGCTTTTACGTTGTGTCTGGTTTACAGTGCCCTGTGGTTCTCCCATGGTCTTGTTCTGATCATCCCTACTAGGTGTGCTGTATCCCTCTAAGATAAGTGGCTGTGGGATTGGTCTGCCTATAGAATTGAGGAAAACGTCCACTGGATCAGACATTGACCCCTCAGAAGTATCATTTGCATGCTGTAATTGATCATTGAAAGTATTACCAATTTGGGGCTCACTTATCTCTGGGCTGATGTGTTGATCGTGAGTTTCTGTGTGTTGTGTTTCTGTGGCCAACAGCCTTGGTGGTGTCTCGCCCATCCCCTGGGTTGTGTGAGGTGATGAAGCATCTGCCTCCACATCACATTCGGTTGGTGCTAAAGATTGGGACCTTATATTAACCGATTGGTTTGCCAATCGCGTTTCGATGATGTCTACCTCGCTTTCAGCAGGTACATCCGGTTCAGTGTGGTCAATTCGACTTGTTTGTTCATGTGTACTGCCTAGGCTGGGAGGGAGCTGTTCAGAGAAACCAATGTGTTCTTGTGGTGTGTTTTCCCCCAAGGCCAGGGTTGCTGATTGGTGTACTTCCTTGAGTATTACTCTCTCTAGTGCCACGGACGTGCCCTGAATCTCTATTTGTTTGTCAACAGAAAGTGGAAGGTGAACCTCTGTGCTCTCACTATTTGGTGCATGTGAAACCTGAACCCCAGCGGGAGTATTCAAAACAGTGGACTCCAAACAAACTAAAGCATTATGGCTCTGATCGTCAAAAGCAGTCACCGAAACATCATGCAAGGTATCCCCAAACGATTCGAACTCTACGTGCAGATTCTTAGGTATGGCCTCCCCCATATCTACTATTGCAAGATCATCTATTGGCCTATCATGCATAGTAGTAAAAGGTGGTGGGCTGATGCATACCGTATTGTTGGTCTCCATAGTCTGCTTCATCTGCTTGAGCATCTCCATCTGCTTCAGTGTCTCGATCAACGCTTGCTGGATCTTCTCCACCGTGATGGCCTCACCACTGCTCCCCTTCACAGCAGTCCCGAGTGCGGGTGCCTTGATGAATAGAATGCTGTCATCCTGCTGTGACAAAGTTTTCAATCCAAGGACTCCCTATTACACGTATATCTATATTTTTTTGTTATTAACTGAATACGCGGAATGTGACAGCAAAGAGTAAACCTGCTCCTGGAGTGTGCTCCTGGACCGTGCGCTTATCAACTCTGAAAAGTACAATGAGAGAGGCCACCAGCTTTATTCTTTTTCCTATATACACAAATTGATTTAATGATAAAAAACTGTATAGAAAAAGTAATTTCATACTCCTAAATCAGTTTATACCATGCACACTGCTCGATTCGATTTCATGCATCATTAGTTGTTCTTCTATCACACATTTCACAAAAAAGAAATGAAAATAAATAGAAATAAAGGGGTGATGAATACACTTAGGCTTGTATTAGTAGGAACCACAATAAAAAACACATGAGAATATTGGGAAAAGAATTGTTTTAAATCAGCAGCACAGCTGACTTGATTAATCAAAGCATTGCTGAAAGGGACCACTACTGATTCGCCGTGTGAATTTTTAAATTTCTCTGGATAACACTGCGTGCAAGACGATTTAAATTTCATTGAGTAAACACTGGGACTGTTATCCCCAAAATCACCAGTGGCAGTGGAGCTAGTACTAAATTAGGATACAGAAGACGACATATGATCAGCGTCGGGCTTGGGGCAACAATCTTTATAGTGTAGATTACTATGATATGGATTTAGGCTTAATTAGCGAATGGTGGTGTGTGTCCAGTGAAGTCAAGCCGTCCCATTTGAGGGTGTATGTGATGACCTGTAGTGTTGGTACGCACATAAGCTTTACTCTGCGTGCAGGATACATGAGGTTGTCTGCAACCAGAAGCGCCTCTATATTGTCTTGGATTACATGGATGAGGACCTGTATGCGTTCATGAAGTCTTACCCGGGGTTTGCTCAAAATCGCACTTTGATTAAGGTGAGAAGCGCAGAATATGATAGTTTGTGACTGTTGTGATTCCGCGCCTTGCTTAATTTTGTTCACTTCCGCACTCCGCTGCACATATCCTTATAGAGTTTTTCATCAAATTTATTGATTAATTTATTTATTTCTCTTTCCTAATTTCCATTATATCCTATAACTAGAAAATGAATGAGGTGCCTCTGTATGCATTTTGAAATGTGACTATTTTCTACTTTCTGCAGTCATACCTCCAACAGATACTCCGAGGCCTTGTGTACTGCCATTCTCTTAGATTTCTTCATCGAGATTTGAAACCTCAGAACTTATTAACAGATCGGCAAACTCAAAAATCTGAAGATTGCAGATTTTGGTTTAGCCAGGCAAGTTGGACCTCATGTCTGTACATTAACTCATGAGGTACATTTGTTATTATGCTCTAACTTGATAAAGGGAGTTTGAATTGTACAGTTAGGGGAAAATATAGTGAGGGATGCCAAAATTATGGACCCCTACAATTTTATAGCCTTTTGTGTTGTCCATTCTAGTCGAATTAACTCATAACTATGTAAGTAATTTTCAGGTAGTGACATTATACTATAGAGCTCCAGAAATTCTTCTCGGAGCGAAACAGTATGACAAACCAGTTGATATATGGTCGGTGGGTTGTATCTTTGCGGAAATGGTCAACCAAAAGCCACTATTCGAGGGGACTCTGAAATCAACCAATTGTTGACAATATTCAGGTCCTATGATTGTGATGACACTGAATTTCTTATTTTATATTTGCATGTTTTAAACTATATATTTGACTTCATCATGGTCACTATTGAAGGAAACTAGGCACGCCAAATGAACACAGTTGGCCAGGAGTCAGTCATTTGCCTGGCTTCTTCACTGATAAATTCCCCACATGGCAACCTGTAACACCCCAGAAGAAAACAACAAATCTTCTGGAGAATTACCACACTTCAACACAAACAGTCAGCTACAAAAGAGTACGCGGAAGCAATATTAATCATATAGAGTAATGACAAATAAATTCTACGGTTCCCTAACAAGTCATAAATTGACCATCGAAACATGATCCAAAGTAAACGCACAAGAGACAATCCAACTAATCCATGGTTTAAAACATTATTATTATTATTATTACAACACATGTGTCCTCTAGATATGTGTAACTCAAAGGTGATGTGCACACGTGCTGCTACTCCCATCCCAAGCATCCATCTTCCAAGCTGAAGCACCTGGGGAAATAATAACGTGTGAGGTTTATGGAAAACCTCAGCAAGCAAACTGCTTTAACCGGGTTATTTAAATCACAATATAGTTAAACATCAGTTTTAAATAGCGTAGCAAAGATCCACAAATTGGTACATCAAGGTAAAAGATAGATCAATTAGACCATAACATAGTTAATATACTTCATAATGTATCTGCAAATAATACGGTGCGATGCAAATGAGAATGATGCAATGCAATGCATGACTTCACTTCTACCCACACATCCCAACAAGAGGGAGTGAAGGCTGCAACCACAATGCTCATCAATGTGCGTTGCTGTACCGGTACTTACCGCACCAATTTGGCTACGGTTTCTTCAAATGCATATCAATGGAAAGAGTGCAAATGCAAATGTTGCATTGGGTAATTCATGTACTTCATAATTCAACATTTACTCCACAAGGTAAGGATTCATAATACTTCAAAGTAATAAAAATAACTTCAAGATTCAGATTATATTGCTAGTGTGAAATATTAAAATTAAGTGGAGGCAATTCAAATAACCAAGCCAAAGCATGTGGACCACATCGCCACGTTTACTTGCCTTCAACGAAGATCACAAAGTGAGAGCTAAGCACGATCCGAAGGTACACCACCTGACCAAAAGCATATCTCAATACCAATTCCATCATACAAACAAATCAAGAAATCAAGATACACAATAAAGCGTCCCAAACCCACTACTTGGACATCTACCGTCTCACTACCGATCGTAACAGCAGCAGGGATTCTTATCCTTTTCATAGACAAATAACCATATTATAATAAATTCCCAAAATCTACCAGAACATAGAACACTCATTTATCTACAACTTCCGTATTATGAAATTTGGCATAAAAAGTCTAGAAAAAAACATAAACATCTTTGCATCTTGACTGAAGATTCTGTCAGTCAAAACAAGACAGCAGTCTTGTAAAATTGAAAACTGGAGATATATAAGTCACAAAATTAAGTTCTCTACCAATCTGGAAATCTTAAGAAAACCTCTACAATTCGTATTTAGATAACAAGTTCAAATTCCTCTGTTACGGGGGCCAAAACTGGGTAAATCTAGAATCTGTCCAGAATTTCGTCACTGCAAAACAGCCGTCTAAGAATGGCTGTAACTCCAAAAATACAGAGGCTATGAGGGTGATATTGGTGTCAAAAGAAAGGTATTGAAGTCCTCTACAAATGTTTCCACTTCATCAAAATTTATTGAGCCCACTAAGATGCCCTAAAATGGCGACGAACAGAAACTACACAATCTGACAGGATTTCAGAGCATGGACGAGATCCAGTTTTGGGAATTTCGAGAATTACTCCATCCAAACCCATTCCAATTAGATGATTTGATCCACAAAACATGAACCAAATAAGGGGATTATGATCTGAAATCTCACCTAGGTTTAACCCAACAAGTACGACGACGATCCACAGGCTATCCACGTCGTTGCGATGGGATCGTCACCGCCATGGAAAGCTTGGAGAAGAACGGCACGGCGATGGCGGCGGCAAAACCCTAGTCCTTCCCTTCCTCCTCCTTCTCCCTTCTCTTTCTCCTTCTCCCTTCTCTTTTCTTCTCTCTCTGTTTTTTCCCGTGAAAGTAAAGTGGCGGCTGCTAGGGTCACGATGGGAGAGGAGAAGAAAAACCACGGGCTGTCCACGTGAAGGGCAGGGCGTTACTGTAGCAGCGCGCTACTGTAGCGTTTTTCTTTTCTTTTTTTTTCTTTGTTAAGTGAATAATTTTTGCACAGCTTTAATCCATATTTAGCAAAAAGAATTTTAGGGTGTTACATTCTCCCCTCCTTTAGGGAATTCGTCCCCGAATTCTTCCAAGCGTAACAACAAACCGAAAGAGAAGGTAACATGCTTTAAAGACAAGACTACTCACCCGATTCAAAGAGCTCCGGATACTTCTCGCGCATATAATCCTCCAACTCCCATGTGGCTTCTCGTTCTGTTTGATTCGTCCATAAGACCTTAACATATTTTATAGTCCGGTTTATGCATCACACGTTCGAGAGAACTCTAATATTTGCACGTGAGGCGAGATTCCACTTTGTCAAATCTTGTTCTATATTCACTTTGCCTCGGCTTCCATTACCTGCTCTGGGTCTTTCAAGTATTTCCTCAACATAGAGACATGAAACACCGGGTGTACTCCAGCCATAGACCCTGGCAACTGCAACCGATAAGCCAATGTGCCAACACGAGCAGTAATCACATATGGTCCAATGTACCTCGGGCTAAGCTTCCCTTTGGTACCAAAACGAACAATGCCTCTTGTTGGTGAAACCTTTAGAAACACCTCATCACCCACTGCAAACTCCAAATCCTTTCTTCGAGCATCAGCATAGCTCTTTTGCCGACTTTGAGCAGTCAACAAGTTTTGTCGAATAACACTTACTTTATCATGAGTTTGTCGTACCCATTCAGGACCAACTAAGGAGCGCTCACCAACCACATCCCAGCAAAGTGGAGAAATACATCGACGCCCATACAATGCTTCATATGGCGCCATCTGGATACTAGCCTGATAACTATTGTTATAGGCAAACTCTGCTAAAGGTAGATGATCTTCCCAGCTTCCCTTCCATGAAAGCACACAGGCACGCAACATATCCTCCAAGGTCTGAATAGTACGCTCAGACTGTCCATCTGTCTGAGGATGGAAACCAGTACTCATATCAAGTTTTGTGCCCAAAGCATCATTTAGGCTTTGCCAAAAATTGGACACGAACTTTGAATCACGATCTGACACAATAGATTTGGGCACACCGTGCAACCTCACTATCTCCTTCATGTACAATGGAACCAAATCTGGAGCTGAGTTTTTTGTACTCATTGGAATGAAGTGAGCCACTTTGGTAAGTCTATCAATGACAACCCAAATAGCATCCTTGCCTCTAGGTGAGCGAGGCAATCCCACTACAAAGTCCATTGTAATTTTCTCCCATTTCCACTCAGGGATATCCAATGGCTTTAGTAGTCCAGCAGGCCTTTGATGCTCAGCCTTCACCTTCTGACAAATTCCACATGAAGCTACATACTTGGCAATATCTACTTTCATCCGCTTCCACCAAAAGCTCTGTTTCAAATCTCGATACATCTTAGTCTCGCCTGGATGCACCGTATATGGAGTGCGATGTGCTTCCCTCAAAATATCCATTTTCACCTCAGCTTTCTGTGGCACACATAAACGACCATGGAAAAAAATAGTGCCATCAGCCTCCATACTAAAACCGCGAGGTTTACCCGCTTGGATGCGCTTGCGAACGGCCTGGAGTAGGCGATCTTCCAATTGAGCCACTCTCACTCTCTCACGCAATGGTGATTGAATCAACAATTCGGTCTCCACACGTGCAACCCCAATATAGCAAAGAGAAATACCCATGCGGTCCAAGTCACCAATCAACGCCATGCATACTTTAGGGACACCTGTCCTACTGAGAGCATCTGCAACAACATTTGCCTTTCCTGGATGATACTGAATAGTCAAGTCATAATCCTTAATCAGCTCTAGCCACCTCCTCTGTCTCATGTTTAGCTCCTTCTGAGTAAAAATATATTTGAGACTCTGATGGTCTGTAAAGATATCACATGACTCACCATAAAGATAATGCCTCCAAATCTTTAGTGCAAACACCACTGCTGCCAACTCCAAATCATGTGTAGGATAATTCACCTCATGCTTCCTCAATTGTCGAGAGGCATAAGCGATCACCCTACCTTCCTGCATGAGCACACAACCAAGACCAATACGAGAGGCATCCGTGTATACAGTGAAACGCTTGCCACTCTCGGGCAAAACCAATATAGGAGCGTTCACCAATTTCTTCTTTAGAGTTTGAAAACTTGCCTCACACTCCGCTGTCCAAACAAAAGCAACACCCTTCATAGTTAACCTAGTCATAGGCTTTGCAATAGTGGAGAAATCCTGAACAAATCGACGATAATATCCAGCAAGGCCAAGAAAACTACGAACATCTGTGACAGCAAGGCCAAGTAATAGGGCTGGGCGTTACTGTAGCAGCGCGCTACTGTAGCGTTTTTCTTTTTTTTTTCTTTGTTAAGTGAATAATTTTTGCACAGCTTTAATCCATATTTAGCAAAAAGAATTTTAGGGTGTTACACAACCTCTGGTAAGACAACAGGATAAGCATTTCGCTGGGCACATGTGACAAGTGCATTGTGTTGTGTACCCTCATCCATAGCTTTACAGTTTGTCTCTGTCATATATGTCTGATGTCTTCATTCCAGGACCTAGTAAAAATTGTCCCAAATCTTGAGCCCGCTGGTTTGGACCTTCTCTTGGTAAGTCGAATGGATATCTGTTGGTAATCATGACTGCTGCATCACATATCCTCACTGTACATGAATTCACCTATTTCTGTTTGCTGACAGAAAATGCTTAAATACGATCCAAGCAAAAGAATCACAGCGAAGCAAGCCCTTGAGCATGAGTACTTCAAAGGACAGGAGGAGGTTGAGGACCAGCAGCCTTTTGCTAGTGGCCGAGCTCTCAGCAGCGGTGATGGGGGGCTGGGTAGAGCTCCTAACCGAGCTCAGGAGCCCGACTCGCCAGATCTTTTCTGCCGTTCATGAGTATTATTGTATCGAAGGATCCCACGACAGGTGCAGGTCATGAGTACATTGATGCAAACTGCGTGAGCGCGATCACACACTACCATCTGCTGGTGGAACGATCTAGGTGAATAAGTATTTTTTAGAAATTTTTTTTATGGTCGATTTTTTCTGGAATTGCTGTTTTGTCAACCTGACATTTTAGACAAAGACCTTGGTCCTCCTCTTGTGAACCTGTTATAACAACCGGATGCTAAAGTTATATGGCTAGGAATTGATATAAGTTTCATATTTCAATCTGTTCAAGCCAGTATCATGAATTCGTTTTTCTTTAGAAGAAGTATCGTGATTCGAGAACAGGTGGGGGAAAAACATGCATGGAAAAGGTGCGCAGGCTCTCGACATGCATTACAAGCGAGGAGTAGGCCCGGACATTACATGGGGTATATATAAATTATTCAACGAATGGTTAAATTAGAATTTGAAAAGTTAAAGAATTGCCTCTTTTTTTTTTGTGGGATGGAGGGAGCACGCAAGAAGCTCTACAGCCCCGGGCCGCCCGGACCCTGATGGGCGGTGACCGCATTGCGTCGCCATTCTCGCAGTCTCACTTGGCTACACAGGCACAGCTAGGGATACAAATTAGAGACAATTAGGTGCTTCTTTAAACATCTTTAGTTCAAATATTTGTACTAGTGGTTACGCAAAAAAAAAATATTTGTACTACTAAATTTTTCAAAAAGTTGTACAAATATTTGAACTAAAGAGGTTCGAAGCGACATCTAAAGATTACCCCTTTGCACCCTTAGGCACAGGTTACAACACACTGCGATTGGCGCGACGACGATGAAGATGCCACCACGTGCCACGACGACGATTGACAAATATTTTGGAAAATAAATCAGAATAACTTTGAAGGTTGTTTGTCTAATAGTAAGCTAGATCCTGATCTGATTCACATGATTTTTCTTAACAACTTGTATAAAAAAATATATTTAAAAGCCTACTGCCCAATTTCAAAATATAAGACATTTGAGTTTTTTTTTTACATACATTGTTTTTGTTATGCACCTAAATATACATTATGTCTAAATACATATAATAAAAGTAATGTATTTAGAAAATATCAATATGGCAATAATTTGAAATGGGGGAAGTATTTGCAACGGAAGGATGTCGCCAGTGACTCCTAAATGCTTTGCTTTCTCTAGTTTGAGAGGATCCTTAAGTTAGTTTTGTTGTTAGCTGATTTACGGAGGAGGCTAGACGCCTGAATCAAACAAGGCACATGGGCCGTCGCAAAATCATGACACGTCGTAGGAACGGAAACCATTCGGTCATCTAAACGCCCCCTAGAGAATGAGGAGTGAATGGGTCCCGATCGGGGTGCCGAAGCTTGAGAGGGATGCAGAAAGTTTAAGAAAGACAGTCATGCTTTGATGGAACCGCACGATACCAGAGCTTGTATCAACAAATTAGCTTTTACATACAGAAGTATGAGCATCGCCATGTTGGCCATTACTGTTGTGTCAGCAGGGGTAGGACCATACAACCTACATGAGAGGGAAAAAATACTAAGTGTGGTGCTATGTCGGCAGGATACGACCATACAACCTACATGAGACGGAACAAATACTAAGTTTGTCTCTATAAAAAATGTAACATGATAGTGTCCACAATTTATACACAATGCAACTAAGCACACCTGGTGCTGGCAACGACGCAGAGGAAATCCTTGAGCAGACAATTGGTGAGCAGGCTAAATTTGGGCAGCTGCAAGGAACCCTACCGCCGCAAATCGACGAGGATGTCGATGGAGGAGGATGGGACGCGAGAGCCATGCGCGCCAAATGGCTGTGAACTTGGAGATGGAGGGAGGGGCGAGAGCAGTGGAGGAGCACGACAGAGAGGAGGAGGCGCTTGATTGCCTCGGCGCCTTGCTTTTTGTCCTTGGTCCCTCACAATCTATTGAGATGCCTACACCATCCTGCTCAACTGTGTGCCAAATCCCAATGCACCTCCATCCAAATCACAATGAAACTGATTACTCTTACCAACTTTGCATGCCAAAATGAAGAATAAAGCCTCCAATCCTCCCAAAATATGGGCCTCCTAAATCCTAGTTGTGAAGACCACCGCCAAATACAATGTGCAAGATGGTTTGCAAATCTAAAAACAAGTTTTGCACTAGCGCCTATTAAGATTCCACCAACTTTACAAGGAACCATTTTTAAGTGAATAATAGATGAGTCCAAGTTGTTTTTTGAAATCAGCAACCGGAACTACAATTTTTTTACTCCTAAATGCCTCGCTTTCTAAGGAGAACACTTGAGGAGGAGCCTTAAATTAACTTTAGTGTTAGCTGACATGGCAAAGGCTTATGTGGATGAGGAGTCGATGCGATGGTCATGGTTTTGTCAAGTGCAAATGCTGATGAAAACAAAGGATTAAAGGCATGGGACTACTAATAAAGTAGAACTTCAGATCCCCCCTTCGAGGCGGCTCACACTGTAACAGTAACAACAATCTATCTCTATCTCCTAAAAATTAACTGAGAGCTAGTTTTTTTTTTAACGAGCTCCTGGATCTGTTATAGATGTAGCAGGAGATAAAGGTAGGAGCCATGCTAAATGAAGCATCACCCTGCATTTGTGACACGTAAATTTAGTCTAGGTGTTTCACTTTTTATTCTTAGTACAATTTTTTTAAGGGTTCATTTGGTCGGAAACCAGTTGTAGGAGAAACGTTTCATTTTCAAATTCTGTGGAGAGAATCACTTGTTGAAGTTGTTTGACTATTTGTCTATATTAATTATCCCACACCAATTATGTTTGTTCTTCTAGGATGATAGTACCTTATAAAGATAAAAGTGGGGTAAAACTTATCCTTTATAATTAGTCCGAAGGTCATCTATTCTATTGAAGATATGCATTGAAGTCATGTCTTATGTGATTCCACATGATGTTCCTCACTTTCCTTTATAATGGATATTTAGTAATCAAAATATATGATCTATCAATTTTTTGCACTATAACCCTCGATTTTTGTGATCCATGTGATTTAAAAACACATCTATTTTGAGAGACTCTTGTTGCATGTTTGATGGCCTTGAGAGAGTATTGATTATTTTTTACACTTGTTAAATAGGACTCTATGCTACATCTCCGTAGTGCATAGGATACAAACATATTTAAGTATAACACGCTGAGTAGCAACTATTTTATTGATAGTGTTGTGATTTTAGTAATTAAGTTATGTTGTCTAAATTTATGGCAGTGCAGTTAGGTTATGTATATTGATTAAATTTAATTCAATTTTTTTATAGAAATAATGGACCGCAATGTTGGATGAAGCATGGTTGAGAACTTTGACGACCAACCAAACAAAAAATCAAAATATTGTGATTTATATATCTTGAGTAATGAATTTTATTTAAACTTTTCAGTTCATTTTGTTACCTCTTTATGCTAAAAAAACATAGAATACTTTGAATGGAGATACACTATCCTATCAAATTAATAGGTATATATCTCTTATGTTTTATGGGAAAAAGAAATATTTATGGGAAAAAGAAATATTTTTTTTTATATATATAAAATGGTTTAAAAGGTATGGTTTGTGTTGTCCTGTGTTGATTTCATATCATTCTCTCTAAATGTAAAATACTACTGTTGATGTTAAATCTTTTTATTTCCTCTACTTGTATATTGGCTGCATTATGTGGAAGGTAGAAACTTATCTAAGCTTTTGTTGGTTCATATGCATGTTGTATTTTTTATAATACCATTTTTCAATGTCAACATTAATGCATGCTTTCTTTGTTTCTTCAATGATGATGAATATGTTACTAACAGTGAAGATATGAGAAGATGACAACTCAAACAGATGGACTTGATCTATATAGAGAGCCACATGGGCCATATGCATGGGCATCTAGTATAAGGCCCTTTATACACTTAACAACCCCTTCAAACTCAAGGTGGAAGCGGAGTACTTAAAGCACTGAGTTTGATCAAGTGAAGGTGATGCTACTCTCGAGTCACTCGAGTTTGTGCTCTAGTGAAAAAAGTCGGCCGCTTGCAACATTGAAAGCACGTACTAGAGAGAAATAGTTTATAATGACAATGAGATCGAGTAAGGAAGGCAGGCATCCACATCAATATGCTTTTTAAGTTCATGCTTCACATGAACATTGGCAATTTGTATGACTCTAGTATTACCACATAAAAAGAGGTGTGGCAACATCGCAAGCAATACCAAAATTAGCCAACAACTATCAAACCATACATTTTCTGTAGTATTAGTAGCAAGTGCTCGAAGTTCCATACTAGAACGAGATGCAACTATTTGTTTCTTACACTACAAGAATCCTGAATTGTCTTGGCGCGACCAGGAATTTCCTTGGGTGCCAAAATCAAACCGCCAAGGAAAGGGTAGTTTCCTTAGTGGTGGTACACAATACTCAAGAAAACATATATTCCTTGGCGGGTGAAGTGATCTCGCCAAGGTATATAGGTGTTTCCTTGACGGTTGAAGTGAACCGCCAAGGTATATAGGTGTTTCCTTGGCGGTTGAAGTAAACTGTCAAGGTATATGAGACGATAAAAATGCAATATCTAGTGATGGAATGTTGATTTGTTGGGTCAGGCGTCAACGTAGAGTCTGAATCTATGTTGAAGCCATTTGGTCCTGGTGACTTATCAGAGGGTAGAGACGCGGTACCATTGCATCTACTTCATCAATGGAAAAACTACAAAGTGAGCTCACGAAAGATCCCTAGTAGGGCCAAACAAAGAGCCAAATCCATAGTTAGGCTAGTGAATTCACATGTTGCCATCCTTTCTTTTCGAACCGTGCGTGCCTAATAAAATCAGCTTCCCCAATTCCCTAGTGTTTGAGAGCTATTGTATGTTGCAATGGAATTTTTTATTAGGGCAATAGATGACTCTTGTGTTATAGAGAGTTTTGATATGTTGTGATTACCTATTTCTCCTAGTGTTGCATGCAAAAGCCCATTGATGTATCGATGGGACATGGGAAAAACATAATCCCTATCGACCGGATGGAACACTAGAATACCAGACGAAAGACATGGCTTGGAAGCGGTAAAAAACCCCCCATCATGTCCTCGAATCCTCGTGGCACGCCAAAATCCAACGTCGATGCAAAGCTAAATCCAACAAAGCGGCATGTAGTGACATTTTAATTTGCACAATCCGCTTTTTGTTTTTATACACTAATTGCTAAGAGCATCTCCGGTGGAGACCCTTACAAGTCCCCACCTCAAATTTTAGGAGTTGAAATTCAAAAATCAACTCCAATGGGCCTCCTATCTAGGCTCCCATTTTAGGAGACCTCCCAAATTTTAGTTCGAAGACCTTAGGAAAAGGAGGCTTCTATCCCTCTATTGAAAAAAAAAAAAGAGGGGTCTCTCTCTTCCTCATCTCGACGAAGCTGCGATCGTTGTCTTTGTCATCCCGCCACCGTCACCCCCGCTCTGGCTGGAGGAGGTGGCCGCCACCAAGCCGGCCCGGACACCTAGGAGCCGGACATGGGGGACGTCGGCGACCACGATCCGCAAATTCGTCGGAAATCCATCCCGCCGCCACCCGTCGGTCATTTGAAATCTATCCCACGCGTCCCTCCACGGGCGAAGTCGGTGCCATCGTCACTCTCCCGACATTCTCCGCTCTCTCAGCGCCGCCCGCACGCTGTCGTGAAACCTTGCTTGCTGCCACGGCGTCGTGCCGCGCTACCTGCCGCTTCGTTGTCGTCGCTCCCACGCTCCGTGTGACGAGCCGACCAATTTATAAGAAATCAAGTATAATTACCGGTGCGAGCAATCGCACTACACTTGAGTCCATATAAACCCGGTATTCCGGAAATCTCGAGTGATTTCAAACTCATCAACAATACAACCAAGATCGTTGAGCTCAAGTAGTCCCAATCCATAGGTATCTCAAACCAAATTCAATTATATAATAATCGAGTGCGATGTACACATTTATTTCAAAATAGTTCAGAGTCTTGGAAGCAATAGTTTTCGAAAACAAGCTAGTTGTGCAGCGGAAATAAAATAAGATAGTGCCAACTTAATGTCACCCCTGTAATAGCAAGAGACAGGGAAAAATATGGAGACTGTCATGCCCTAGGCATTATTCTTCAACCACAGCACATCACATCTGGATAGAATCATGCTAGACGGATCACCCGCAACATCGGGGAATTAACCCGTGAGTACACAATTGTACTCATAAGACTTACCCGTCTAAAACCAGAAAATAAGGAAAAAGACTCCAAGGATTATGCTTGGCTTTATCCGGGCTGGCCGACTCACTTTTAATTTCGAGAAAATAAGGTTGATTAGTGCGCCTACACATACTACTCGAGGTTCTTCCAAGTTAAAAGGTTATTATTACTTACATAAACCATAAGTCCTGTATAGTCAAGATTAAAACATATGCTCGGCCGATATATAAAAATAATATAAGTAACTTGATTATAGTTTTAACATCGGCGGCATGAATAAGATAACCATTATTGTGATATTAGACTACAATGCAGCGGAAGCATCCCGGGTTCTCACTAACCGGGGAGAGATGGCGATTCGAATCGATTTGCAAACCGGTGGCGAATACCTGTCATACACTAGGTCTACGTCGCGATGGCGGGACCTAATCACTTCCAAGATGTTAGGGGGCGTATGTCTTGGACTGTCGGCAACCCCCCTCCTCTCGAGCCACCAAGTGAGCTGACCCGAAGGCGCCCGCCGGGTGCCTCTGCTTGCGCGCCCGATCAAACCCAACCGACCACGCCTAGGAGGGGCGTTAAGCGTACAAGTACCGGCCCCTAACATTCCCACAAGCTTATTGGCTCCGCGACCGGCGGCCTACTATATGAACAGTGCGTTCAACTTCCGACCGCCTTCCGACAAAGTGAGAGTCCTTAATCGATCGGTGGAAGACCACAATATCCACCCAACCTTAACATGTTTTAATTAACCAAGTTCTCGGCGGCGGCTTGTTAGTCACCCATGTGACTAACTACAAACATCCTCTCAGTGACCGGAAATCACTGTCTCTTGGCAATAATTATAAGCGAGCATTTTAACCTAGACTACGCTAATAGGATAGGGTAACAACTTCACAAGGATATCTGTGCATCAACGGTTTCAACCACTTCCTATACTTAATGCAGCATTCATAAAAGGATTCAACAAATTAATTGAGAAAGTATAGGAAAGTTCAGCATGCACGGGGCTTGCCTTCGGAAAGAGAGTAGTAGGAAGAAGTTAGAGTCCTCTGGAAGCTTGAGTCACGGTCCTCCTTCTCCCCGTGGGGTCTTTTTGGCTGCACTCGAGATGATGAGGGTTGACCTCCCGCTCCGTGATCTCCTCCCGAACTAACTCCTCGATCCTGATATGCATGCATATGCGAGACCGATTAATACCGATGCATCGAAACATGCTTGTATATAAATAAGGTAGAATGATGGATGAATGCATTATGATGTATGATACTAGTAAGTGCATATCTCTTCTGCAGACAAACAATTATAACTACACAAGCAACCCTAGAAATCTATATCAAGCAAACACCCTATTTCACTAATGCAAAAAATAGCAGCTAGACATGTTTGTTACTACTAAAAAGCATCCACCAGGAAGGAAGTTCTATAACTCCAAATGCAGCAAACAAATACTCGTTGGAAAGCTAACAAAATTATCTACAAAACATTCCATACCACCCTGACCTGATTCGGACATCTACAGCCTCAAAAACAGAGAAAACAAAGGCTCTGTTTTCGGACAAACTATAACTTACAACATCTACTAGAAATCACTCAAGCATGCACTTCACCTAGAACCTTTCCAGCAAGCAAGACAAGTCATAATCTACCAAATAAACCTACTGGATAAACCAAACTATAACTTAAAGCACATAAAATGATATGCCCTATCAAACACTACACATGCACACTATAAATCATATAAATGCTAGGAATAAAAATCTGCCAAACTGCCAAGCTTATTAAACTAAGCTTACCAACAGATCCTATTCATGCTAAGAACATACAATAAAATTACCAATACACATTACCCTACTATAAACATGCATTTCTAGGGCATTTTCTATGCAACATAAATATGATAAACATGTAAACACCTTAGAAAAATCTACAAAAATTACCAGAGCATTATAATGGTCTAACATGCCTACCATAAAAATTTCATGGCAAGCTCATGCATATACTGTCCTACACAAAAATGACAAGGTAGCACTAAAACTAGGCATGGAAATACTTTGTACTATGAAATGTATGAAACTGCCTAAACATGAACATGAAAGGCTACATAACAGTAACAAATGCATGTATAAAAATTATCAAGGCAAAAACCCTAGTAATTATTTTTTCTATGAATTTCCTAAGAAAGCATGGTAAATAGCACATAAATCAAAAATCACACTTTCATCACAGAACATAGCATATATGATATTTTTCCTGCACTACACATACAAAAACATGAACATTTTTGTACAGGGAGCAACTATTTTATCATGCACCAAGAATTAGATATGCATTTCCCTATTTATATGACAATTAAAGCCATAAATCTAAATAAATATAAAAACTACCAGAAAACCTACTCTCATATATTTTCTACTGTAGATCTACTCACAAGGATCACAGGAAAATTTGTCCCACTCAAATCCGAGCTAAAACGAGGGAGCTATGGATTTTCTAAGGTGTGCATGGGTTTTGGAAAGAAAAAACAGAAAATAAAAAGCTGGCCGAGGGGGGCCCGCTCGTCAGCGAGAGCGAACTGAGGGGATCGGCGCTGCTCCGGCGGATCCCGCCGGCGGTGAGGTTTTTCGGCCAACCAAGTACATCAATCGAGCGTGCTCGGCGAGATCTACGATGGTGGGCTTGGTTCGAGCTAAAAACGGGCCCCTAGCATGGCGGTGTGGCGGCGGCGCATGGCGGCGGCGGTGGTCGGCGTACTCGCCCGTTTCCGGCGATGACCCGGCCAAGCTAAGCGTCGCGCCGCGAGGCTTTCGCGAGGTCCGGGCGATGCAATACATTCATTTCATTTTATTCATGCGGATGCATGAATGACATGATGCATGGCGTATCTTACGTCCTCCTCGAGAATAGAAAAAGATAAGATACTACACGTATAAATGGTGGCACATCTAACGTTCTCTCAAAAGGAAAATAAATGTCGCATCTAGTCGGTCTACCGATTTGCGTAGTTAGTGTACCCGCAGTTTCATTTCAACCCACCATATATTTATGCAATGCATGAATTTAAATTGCATATACCCGCTTCGTCGGGTCCACCCGGCGGCATCGCATACCTTCGCGGAAAAACATATTTTACACCCGGCACACCTGTGTACCCATACACAAGTCTCTGGGGCACTACCCGACCATGGAGCTCTCAAAACATTTTATTTTTACCCCTTAGACCGGGCGGTTGTCCGATCATGCTCTCACGGCTCACATCTTACCTTGGGCGTAGAGGCATTGAACACCATTTACCCGAGGCGTAGGGTATTTCGATCCATTCATGACTACTCAAGTGAGTAGCCCGTACTACTGGCCGCCGCGGCAACCAAGCACAAACAACAAAATATGATGCAATAACCCATCCCGAGTTAGTAAAGCCACCCGACTTGTCCTTAATTGGGCATAAGGGTATGACCATGGCACTATTAATTTTTAAGCAAAACTTTTACTCACCCCACTGAACAGATTTTGTTTCGCAAAATTTTTGTAAAAAGATTAGTGGTTCATTTTAACTTTAATACCAGATCGGGATTATTAAGTCTTGAACTAAGCTCGATGCCGGTTTGTGTGAGCCGACCAATTTATATGGACTCAAGTGTAGACTGCGATTGCCGGTAATTCACGAATTATACTTGATTTCTTATAAATTGGTCGGCTCTGTCACACTCCGCGCGCCTCGTGGCGTGGGCCTCCCAACCGTGCTCACCAACAAGGCCACATGTCTCGACGGTCTCCAGCAGGCGTGGCCTGTGAAGTACCGCTGACAACGTGGTTCCATGCCTAGGGGGCTTTATTTGGAGTTGACCTAAATTTAGGTCTTTAAATTTTACAACTCTCCTAAATTTAAAATAGTCTCATTTTTTTAGAGGGCTGGCCGGAGTTTAAACACCGTGTGCACGGATCCACAGTCACGGCACACCGAAGAAGCTTTGAAGCCGAGCCTCCAAAGCGGCACAGATTTCAATTAACGACGGCCACACACCTCCGATCGGTGAGCTGCCATTTCTGGGACGTACGGTGCACTCGAGCTACTGAGCTTGTGACCGGCCGGCCCGGAGTGCGGTGGAGTTGTACTCTGCCTACCATTACCCCAGCGAGGAGTAGGACAGGACACACACGCCGCGCGTGCACGCAACTCGCTCAGCCAACGGCCCAGCGCCACGCTCCATGGTTGCAGGGCACAGGGGAGCGGTGCGCCGGTACGGTGACCCAAATAAAAAAACGCCGGTGCGAGCGCGCCGTGAGCCGAACCAATCGACGCCGCTGGATCTCGATCCGTCGTCCGTGCAGCGCCGTCGGAGTCAGTCGCTAGTAGGACCCTCACACCCACAGGCAGTCTCAGTCTGCTCCACCACCCACCGCCCACCGCCGCTTCATAAATCATAACACCGCCGCTCGCTCGCTCCCTGCCGCCGCCACCACCACCACCAACTTGTACGCGCCTGCCTGCCTCCCTCCCCGGCCTGGACTGCACATCCCGAGCAGGGAGCTAGCGCCGATCGAGCGAGGATGGGAAACTGCCAGGCGGCAGAGGCGGCGACGGTGGTGGTGCAGCACCCAGGCGGCCGCGTGCAACGTCTGTACTGGGCCACCAGCGCCGCCGAGGTCATGCGCGCCAACCCGGGCCACTACGTCGCGCTCGTCACGCACCGCCCAGACGCCAACGACGACGAGAAGCGGTCCCAGCAGCTGCAGCAGCAGCACAGGCACGGTGGCGGCGCCGCGGCGCGCGTCACGCGGGTGAAGCTGCTCAAGCCACGGGACACGCTGGTGCTCGGCCAGGCGTACCGACTCATCACCGTCGCCGAGGTCACCAAGGCGCTGCAGGCCAAGAAGGAGGAGAAGACCCGGAGGGCGCAGCAGCAGCAGCAGGTAGTTCAGCCGAAGCACGCCGGCGGGAGGACGGGCTCCGGTGACGACTCGCAGCCGCAGCAGCTGGTGGATGGCTGCCTTGATCAGGTACTGCTGCTTTGTCTTTGTGATCACCATCCAATTCCAAATGCTTGGTTGCTGCACAATCTCTGTTTTCCTCTTCATCCCGGCTCTGTTCGAGAAAACTACTCTATTAACCAGATTAGCACATCCATCCATGGATTTGATTTTAGATGTTCTTGGTGCATCCATCCGCTCATGTTCTTCGATCAGAGCAATAGTTCGTACTATACATACTCAAAACATTGTCCAACAAAAAAGATTGACAGTATCATTACCCGCTTGACGTTCTCTTCTGAATATTTGGTTGTACGTAATTCTAGTGTAAGAATTTTCCCTATGACAGACTATGACTACACAAACACAGGTCCATTCATTATAAATTTTCCTTCCTCCCACAAATTATGTTTTGTTTGACTGATAAATAGGAGTAGGTGATAGCCTTTTTCTTTTAACTTGTAGGTGATAGCCTTTCGGAAGGATAAGAGTTGATAAATAAATACCTAATTGTCTAGGTAACTTGGCATATGTACGTAGCTTATTCTTTTTTTCAAAAAAAAAAACTACATAGCTTATTCCATCCAGTTCATATTTCTATATTTAGCTGCCCACCCTCCTAATTCTATATACCTTTGTGCGCCACTAGTACCTACCTAACCAACCAATTTGATTGCAAAGGATATCACTATAAAGTAATCTAATTGATGATCAAGATACAAGGAATAATTTGAATACTTTACTCGAAACATGATATAATGGCTGATTATATAAAAAAAGGTGGGCAAATTATTCTGAAGCAAAACTAGGTGATGTCATAGTAATAGCTTTGTCACATCACATCTTGCCTTTTCCTCACATCACATGGAAATGATAGGGATGGGATGCACCAAAAATTTATCATCATCTGCCTCCTGATATCGCCATATCATATATTTAGAAAACTATGTTTGACATTCTGCAATATCCAAAAGACATTCAGATAGGTGAAGAATATGCATGGAACATGGATGCATGATGCTAGCAGGATGGCCACTAATTCATTGCTAATGAGCACTAACAGACAGATAGAAAAAAGAACTAGATATTGTTTACAGTCGTCACTTGATGTTTAGACTAGCTTAGCTCAACAGGATAGATTATCTCATCTTCTGGTTACTCTACTGCCGCCATCTAACTTGAACTGTCGCAACAGCAGGAAAAGGACGGCCAACGGAGCAGCTCAAGTTCAGCAGCGCACTCTGGCGCGAGGCATCGCCATTGGCGCCCTTCTCTCCACAGCATCGCCGAAGTCAGCAGCTGATGTGTGTATATCCGTAGCCAGTGAATGAGCAGCTGCGTTCTAGAGTCCATGCTCATCAGCCTCCAGCCTTCCTGCAGAGGAAGGATGGGCGTGCCGATCAGACAATCGGTCGGCTCCTACTGTGTTAATTGGGCGTCTCCCTCCATCTTCAGTACAAAACAAACGAACACTTGTTCTCACGGGGCCTCGTAGTTTAGAATCAAGCCAGGCCATGTATGTAATATAAGAAGTGACAGATCTTGCTCAGGTCATTTTAGCGAGTCTAAAGATCGGTTGGGAGATGGGGCACACACACTGAAATGGAAATCATTGAGAAACAAGTTGTGCGTTGTTGTTGTACTGTTATATATTCAGACATGATGCCTTTGCAGATAGCTTTTGAGGATCTTGTTGCTTATTGTATATATATATATTGCAATGCATTGCGTTCGTGGCGCCGAACTAGCAATCATAAGCTCGCCGCCATGATGCGGCCGGAGCTGGAATCCACAAACACACACAATGACACACTTTATGCGTTGGAAGCTGAGATTCGGCAATGGTTGGCGCGCATATTAGGGGTTGGTTAATTAATGATAAGACAAAGGGCTAAAGGCCACCCAAATCAGGTGCTCACACACCTGATCCAAGTACTTGTGTAATGAAGAAGGTGGGTACGTAGTAGTACTAGTATGTACTTGAAATGATTGGTCTCACAGTTGGTAGAACAGGTTTGCAGGTGAAGGGACATAATAGCATCTGGTCATGGTTGTACAGCCTGCAGAGATACTCTCTGGTGTGTCTTATATATTGGCCCTGGTTGGCAAGGTTTCTCTGTAAAAAATGGTGTCATGGCTTCATCTCTCATAGTCATAGAGCTGTTTTATAAGCTATAGTACGTGTTTGGTCGAGCTTGGTTTAACCATAATAACAAGCTAAAAAATCCTTCCAAAGAATTTGAGTGCTGAAAGGACGTAACTAGTATACTGACGTACGTAGTACCTGCTCCTCGCTGGGAAAGAAAATTTGAGTACTGATGAACGAAAGCGAGTACTAGCTAGTATACTGACGTGACGTACGTAGTACCTGCTCCTGATTTCAGTGTTTTGCACGATTTTGCAGGCATGACTCGGAAAAAGGTCTCCAATGTTCTTGTTGCTTTTGATGAGTAGCGAGGCACACAAAGGCAGGTCAGGAAGGGTGGTTTGCAGCTGCTATTGCTCGACGCATTGACCAACCAAAGCCGTCGCTTTGGCTTTGGCTTTTCTGATGCATTCAGCAGTTCAGCAGCCCGGCACGTTATCAGCGCACCGAGACCGAGCTACTTCTCTCCCACCTTTGGGCACTGCCTGCCGCACTGCACGTTTGGCCAAGGTTTCTTCCTGCAGAAACCGCAGGTAGTCGGTCGAGCAGCTAGCTAGCTAGTGCGCACGCAACGGCCGGCCGGCCCGCCCGCCGGGCGCCGGCATCCACTGCGCCCGCGTGCCGTGGCATGGCACGGCACGGCATGGCATTTGCGTGGCCCGCCGCCCCACTAGCCGACTACTGCAGGCAGCATGTGCGTGCGTGTATGTATGCGTGGTGCGTTCTCCTTGCCGTATCAAGCGAAATGCTCCGTCTCCGTGCCGCGCGCATCGCCATGCATCCGCCACGCCATGTGTCGTTGCAGCCTTTTCTGGGTCATCCCTGCTAGTGCTACGAGGGAGGATCAGGATCAGTGATCGTGGAGCGCGGCCTCGGCGCTTTTGAGATGGGACTTTGGCCGAAAGGGAACTGCACGACAGACAACGCGACACAGGAGCGCGGGGACGGACGAGACGACGCAGCGCTGGAATTTGGATTCCCCTTGCTCGCTCTCCTAGCTTTCTTCGCTTGCTTGTGCGACTTTGCATCGCTTCGCTTTGCTGCCTGCGTCTCATCAGAGCCACGGAGTGGAGCGCGGACCGGAGGACGTCTTCGGGGTGGCAGTGGCAGTGCACTGCACGAAAGGCAAGTCGGCATGCATGCACGCCGCAATCGGCATGCCGCATGGAAATGTGTGGCGTGTGCGTGCAGATCCATCACAATCCCATCGCCCTGGCTGCCGATTGGTACACCAACAAAAACACGTGTCTTCAAACGTTTTATATACTGTAGTATGCACAAATTCACGGCGCTGCCGCAAAATTCTTTTCTAGATAAAATTATTATGTACTCCGTTGTATATACGAAAAGTCAAGTGAATATTAAATCACATTGTATATATATATTTTTTTTGAGATTACACAGCGATTTGCTAGCAGACACTCAACACGTACACACACTCACCCCTGTGAACACACGTACGCAAAACCCTACCCCTATGAGCACCTTCGAAGGACTGAGCCGGCAAATCTTGAAGTTCAAGTCACCACAGGCGCATCTTGAAGTTCGAAGTCACCACAGGGCGCCTGCGCTATCGACGGGGGCGTCACCTACCACTTAATGCACAAGCGCCGGAAAAATCCTGAAATAAATCCAGGGATAAAGTGTCGCACTCGTCGATTTGAACCCCGGGTGGGAGCCCCCTAACCAATGGCCTTTACCATTGAGCCATGAGCCCCTTTGACAAATCACATTGTATATGATTAAGTCAATAAAACAAATGACATATATAGATGACTTTTACGCCGATAGATTAAAGATAAAGGCAACAGATCAAGTGCAAACCAACCCTCCGTATAGCCATTTAACTTCTAATCTAGCTCACAGAATGTTAATCCAATGAGGGGCACATACAAAGTACAGCATATGAAAAAAAACTGCATATAAAAAGCAACATGGGATGAGGTGGGAGAGAAGCTCCAACCATGTAAACTTCTAATCTAGCAACTCACCAATAAATTATTCCCGATACAATGATAAGGTGTGCTCTAACGGATCACCAATAATTTTCTCCAAAATATGGGACGCACATGTCAGAATGGAGGAAATGCGTGTGAGAGAGAAATGACAAATGTTGTGGATCCAAGACTACTGGGGGAGATGCAACTCCCCATTTATTTGAGGGTGATGAGATGGTTTTTTTTTTTTTTTTTTTTTTTTTTTTTGGTGATCACCAAAAAAGAGGATAGCTATTGGGGATCTACTTAAGCAATAAAATTACTTCATCTCTTCCAATATGACAGTTTTATATGCATGAGCCATATGTCAACACCTATCACTTTGACATGTTTTTCATTTATCCTTGACATTTTTCACATAGTGAAAAACAACATCAAGTTCAAGCTTGGGAATTTCTTGGCCTTTGCCTGCTTTAGGGTGTGTTTGGATGGTTGTCGCAGTTCGTTGCACTGTGCCACACCATCCGCATTGCATCCTGAGCATACGGTTGCCTCGGTGCGGCAGATTTGGTGTGTTGCAGCACTACCACCGGTCTCCAGTTCTTTGCGACGCCAAATCGCCGCAGTTGTGGCCGATTTTCTCGCCGCATCCTCAATGCGGGGTTCATAACTATCATAAGCATGAACCAAACGGGCCCTTATTCTTTTAGCCGTCTCATCATTTCCGCAAGGCTTTGAAGCTTGGCATTGGCCAATTATTGCTCTTTTGTTGGCCAATAGCTTGAACCGCCATTCTCCCATGACCGTTATCAAAATCTAACCTAAGTTTATTTTAACCTTGTTGGAGGCTTGTCTTAATGCCAGCTTATCACTCTCGAAGTGGATTTAGTTCATCCCCGCAATTCACTTTTGATCCACACAAGAATGCACGTATGCAAATTAATCTAGTAAGGGATGACGGAGCACCAGCTGAAAGCATGACATGAGGCTATGAAAATACGGTCAAATGTTGGGGACAAAAAATGTGCCACTGAAAATTGCAAAATGAATAAGGAAACAAAAAGTGCCCTGCTCTACACTTAAGCAACCTTACCGACTAAGATAATCAGTACTTCGTACAAGCACAACGCTGGCAAATAAGTTATTAGATCTTCGAATGATCACAAATCATCTGAGAACACCTGCTAAAGGCAGCACGTACCAACTACCAACACTACTCTGGTACCATTTTCTGGAAAGGGCCCAAAACGAACAGGCTGTGAAGGATCTCCTTCTCTGCTAAGCTATTATATTATAAGTATAAGATAATTTATTTATACACAGACATCATCCTCATGGTTTCGCTGCTAATTTATACACTTAAATCATTGCAGTTCAATTGGACAAGAATTTATTTTTCAGAGTTTGTGCAAGAAACATTTCTGATTTTAGGGCTGCGGGTGGCACCGCTCGCTTAAGTCTTTCATAACACATCCTATCTTTTTGTAAAACGGGCAGCTTTCGGCAGTTCGAAATGCGCATCTAGCTGATCAACGAATGATGTCTTTGTGACACTGCTTTACATAAAGACTGAACAAATTTATGAAGAGGGCCTCTTGCCCTAAACTAACAAATAACCGTGTGGTCTGAAGCAATTGTAGTCACTACTACTACATTTTTCGTGTATTAAAACGCAACATATTCTAGTTGATTGATAAATTATACTGCTGAGCAGTTTAAAATTCTATCTACATTGCTCAGCCAAAATAACCAAGCGTCCAAGCATATCAGTGGCACCTTTTTGTTTCTCAAATAAGCAGGGCACAGCTAGCATTCTAGTGCCACTAAGTTGCAGGTACAACCAACACGGGAAAATCATTGTTACGGAAGAATACAAATCCTAGTCCACTAAAGTAGAGCAGCAAAAGGAGTTATAAATAAGGTTTACCTAAACAAGTACCTCATCTCATCAATTGCAGTTTGCAAGAGACAATGGGAGGATATATATATGCACTATGCTATTGCCTAGGTATATGTGGCTATGGTACCTAACTTGACCAACCCTGATCTGAATGATGTCCAACAGTCTAATAAAACTGTTAAACTGAATGCCTGACTTTTGCATCACTTTCTCGAAAGAAATGCACTAGTTGTTTGCTCTAATATGCCCCCTCCCCCAACCCCTGAATTCATCATCATGCAGAAGGTGCTTTCTTTCTGTAGTCCCCACATTTGTGTTCAAATATATATCTTCTTTTTCTTTGCCGAATAAACTACAAAAAGTACTGTATATATTTAGCAGCCTAGGAATTGAAGCACCGCAGAATCAAGGGAAAGCGGAAAACAGCTCATCTTGTAACTTTAACATACTTAGGTCATTTTGTAACTCTCTCACGGAAACATTCAACCATACGTGATTTTATCGTGGTTTTGCAAACTCAACAGCCTCGCTGTTGGACATCTGCTTTATGCACAAACTACCATCAATTGATTGAGATTTTTTTTATAAATAAATAATCTCCAACATTTTTTAAAATTAGATTAGATATTCAAATATTGCCATCATTATCGAGAGACAGAGTGACCCTTTTCATCAAAACCACTGATGGTTTGAAAACGTGACTACTTCATTCATTGTTACTGTACTGTATGTAGCATTTGTTTCCTTTTCAGAAAAAACTCGTCGAGTCGTCGATAGCGTCGATAGCCATCCACATGAATAAACTTTGATGCAACTGTTTGTCAAAAAAATAAAAAAAACAACTTTGATGCAACTGGGTTAAGCGTCTATGTGTGGGCTTGGGCCGATTTAGGTGTTGGCCTGCTAGCTGATGCACCTCGCCTCATTATAAGGAAAGAAAGGAAAAAGTCCACGTTCCTCCCCCCAATCGCACGTAGTTTCTTTTCCTCCCTCAACTTCAAAAACGGACAAATCACCTCCTTCAACTTTTCAAACCATGCATTTTTCCTCCCTCAAGCGGTTTTGATGGCGGTTTTACTACAGTAACCGCGGGTTTGCTACAGTGAGCATGGTTTGCTACAGTACCAGCACCTTTGTCTTTTCCTTTTTAAAAAAATTTCGGTTGAATTTTTGAAAAATCATAGTAAATCATAGAAAAATCATAAAATAAAAAATCAGGTTTTGTTAGACTCTACATGAGTAGATCTACACAATGAATATATAATATGGTATACTTTAGTTCGACAAAATAATTATAGAAGCTGCAGACTACGAATTATTTTAATTAATTATATATTCACCGTGTAGAACTTTTGTACTAAAGCATATCATATTAAATATTCAGTGTGTAGATCTACTCATGTGGAGTCTAACAAAATTGGATTTTCTATTTTATGATTTTTTTGTGATTTTCTATGATTTTTCAAAGATTCAACAAATAAATAAAAAAGAAAAAGACAAAACTTTCGTAACAAAAACTTTGTACTAAAGTATATCATATTATATATTCACTGTGTAGATCTACTCATGTGAAGTCCAACAAAACCAAAATTTTCATTTTATGATTTTTCTATGATTTACTATGATTTTTCAAAGATTAAACCGTAATTTTTTTAAAAAAAAAAAAGACAAAGGTGTGGTACTGTAGCAACCCGCGGCTACTGTAGCAAACCCGCCTTCAAAACCGCTCGAGGGAGGAAAAAAATGCATGGTTTGAAAAGTTGAGGGGAGCTGATTTGTCCTGGTTTTGAAGTTGAGGGAGGAAAAATAAACTTCTCGTGATAGTTGGGGAGGGAATGTGGACTTTTTCCGAAAAGAGAAATAGTCTAAAAAATTAAGGAAAGAGAAATCTCTCTCATAAAAAATAAGGAAAGAGAAATTGTTTATTTTTCTTGCGACCAAGAGAAATTGGGTTTTCCATTTACTGAGATCAATGGAGACGGTAGAAACCATTTTTACAATTTCCTTTTCATGGAATTTTGCGGCACTTTTCTTAGTTTGTGATCAAAAGTTTCATTTAAGATCTCGCTTTGTTTTGCGTAATGAAATGTCATCCATTTTTCTATTTTTACAAAAAAAATATATTAATATCTCAGCCTTTACATCGAGGATGCATATAACTGTTCTTTATTACACCAACACATTTCATCATCTATCTTTCTTATTATGGTTTTTTTTATAATTTGAAATTATTTACTTCCTAAGCTTTATCTTTCTTGTATTATTATACAAGTAAGATAAGAAAAAAAATCGTTGACTGATTTTTGTTTTCTGAATTTATGATTTTTTGCAGCGCGAGAAATGAAAGAGGAAAAGAGAAGAAGACACGACCAAGCAGAAAAGGAAAGAAAGCAAAGAAAAAGTAAACCAGAGACCTGTCTAGCGTGTAGAACCGCCGCCCTCGCCTCGCCGTCCGAGACAAGCGAAGAGAGGAAAAAAAATGCTCGCCAGAACCCTCGTCGGCGGCGTCCGGACCCGCCTCGCGCCGTCCCTCGCGAGCCTCGTCCGCGGCCGCGGCTACGCGTCCCCCGCCTCCTCCGCTGCGGCCACCTCCGACGACCTTGTCATCGACGAGGACCCGGCGCGCGCCGCCTCGACGTCCGCCGCCGCCACCGTGGCGGCGGCAACCGTGCCGACCATCCTTCAGCCACGCGTGCTCATCTACGACGGTGTCTGCCACCTCTGCCACCGCGGTGAGTGGGACAGCGAGACGACCTTGCTCTGGTGGGGTTTTTCTCGGGGGATCATTTCGCTGCAGGCTTCCTAACGATTGATTGATGGGCACTCGATTGTTGGGGTCCGGGAAGATCTCGTGACCGAGAAATTGAGCTTCTCCTTTGCAATGCAGGTGTGAAGTGGGTGATCAGGGCGGACAAGCATGGCAAGATCAAGTTCTGCTGCGTGTGCAGTCCAAGGCCGCAGAGCCATACCTCAGGCTGGTGGGCATGGACCGGGAGGACGTGCTGCGGCGCGTTCTCTTTGTTGAAGGCCCCGAGGCCTACTACGAGGGCTCTACGGGTTAGTTAATACACTTCTGATGGTACTCCAGCAAAAGGTCATTGGTCACTAGTTTGCTATGAACAGACTAACCTTGTGATGTGCAATGCATAGTAAGGGCCTCTTTGGCAAGGACTGGGCTTCTCCAGTAACAATGAAACCAGGAGAAACCACTTTTGGTGGCTTTGGCTTTGACCATTCTTGCCTTGGTTGTAGCTTCAGAAGCCATTCTCGGAAGCGTTTGGCAGGGCTTTTTATTAAGCCGGTGAAGAAGCCACAACAGAAGCCCTGCCAAAGAGGGCCTAAGAATGCTAGTATCAAGTTAGCAACTATGAGCTGTTTGGATTACACCGATTGGCTTTTTTACTGTGATGTTTGAGACTACTCAGTGATGATAGCGCCACTTGGAGTTATGTTGTGTACCTGTGTTTGGTGCATCCTTTTTAGTGATTTAGCATCTTGGAGGATATTTCAGTTCTTGAGTTATGTTTCAGTCGGATGCTATGCCAATGTGAAGTCTGTCATGATTTATGATTTGTGGGTGGATCACATTTCGCTTTTGTTGGTGCTTTATGATTTGGGCCAGCTTCTGGGTTCATCATTTACTAGCATTGTGAAGGATAGTAATGTAGCAGGCCTTATGATGTTCAGTTTCAGTTTATTCTGCCTCATGTTGCCCATTCTACTATTTCTCTCATCATGCATTCTTTACCAATGAAAAAATGTTGTTGTAGTTGTAGCTGTTATTGCAGAATTGCCCTCCTACATTAAAACTGTGCAAAACTTTAGAAGTTGTGCTTCATTTTTTAATGTACCTTCGTTGGCCCTTGATGCTTCAGTAATCCAAAAGTTTCGAGCTCCATGTGAATGATAAACCAAACTTTGGTATTGTGGACGCTGTGATAATAGTGACTATAAACTATTAGAGGGTACATTAAAAGAAACTATTGTTTGTAGGATACCCATTTAGCCAAAGAAAAGGGAGACGAAAGCATTTTTTTTGTTTGTAGGATACCCATTTAGCCAAAGAAAACGGAGACTAAAGCATGTTTTTGTTTGTAGGATACCCCATTTAGCCAAAGAAAAGGGAGACAAAAGTATTTTTTTTTCCCCTGTTAAAGCGTACTTTTGAACTGTCATGTTTCACCGCCGCTGTTTCTCTTAGTGATGTTTAATTTTGAACTGTGTCATGTTTCACCATAGCTGTTTCTCTCTTAGCGTTGTTTAGTTTTGAACTTATCATAGTGCTAACATCTTCAATGTTTTGGTTTCAGCTGCACTGAAAGTTGCATCATACCTGCCTCTTCCCTACTCAGTCCTGAGCTCCTTGCTGATCGTCCCTACCCCACTGCGGGATGCAGTCTATGATTACATCGCAAAGAACCGCTATGACTGGTTTGGCAAAGATGACGAGTGCATTGTCACCAAGGACAAGGAGATTCTGGAGCGCTTCATTGACCGGGACGAAATGCTTGGTGGTGGTCCCAGCAATAGCTTCTTTTGATTGCGTTTTTAGCTGTGCCGTTGCTCACATATACTGTAGGGAAGCGCTGTAGATAATCCTCGCGTCCATCTAGGTACTCTTTGGATAGTTTCTTAACTCCTAGAACTTCTGCATTCGATGTTAATGACAATGCATCGATCACCTGCAAGGCTTATCAGATCAAGTTTGTTCCAGTTTGATCTCAGAACTTGAGCTAATTGATGTCTAAGGTTAGAATTTTGCAATATGGATAGGTTGTCGGTGTAAGGCATGAATGTTACAAGTGCCTTGGTGTGACATATCTTTTACTATACCTGCTGTCTCGTGTATGGGGTATCTCTTCAAATAACTGCACTCCTTAATAATGTACTGAGTTGCCACATTGTCTTAAGATTTTCTTTGCTCTGAGATTTGCAATTCTGCAGAGGCTGAGGTCGTTTGCACAATTTGTATATTTCATTCATGTTTCCTGTAAAGGCATGTTTGGTTCTCTATACCCAGCCTAGCCAGCGCTTTCCTTTCCGAACAAATTTTGCAAGCATTTGGTTTGTGTTCCAAACTTTGGTAAAAACTCCTACTATTGCCATACTTGTTTTTCTGCCAATGTTTGCCAGGCCAAAACGGTGACCAAACTTAAGATTCGGTAGGGTAATTTGCCCCTAAATCTATGACTTTGATTGCTTATAAACGTTTTGCATAATAATTGGATGATTATTATATGAATGATAAATAGGTCATCAGATAAAGGTTAGGACAACTTATAGTTTGTTCAGTTGAGATGCTTCAAAACGCTAAGGATAAGCTAATGAGATGTTTCACACAGTTGTGCATGAGCTCAGCTGCCAGCTCAACAAATCATTCTACTGACTGAGAAGACAGGTTTTACGGACAGAATGCTCCTTTGCATGCTTTCAACAAGGTTGGGAGAAGCATAGAAAGCGAAGCTGGACAAATACCGCCTACAGGTCACAACACAAAAAAAGGGAAGGAAGATACAAGAACAACAATCAGTACAAAGGCGTTTAGTCAACAATCAGTACAAAGGCGTTTAGTCCCCAGGAAGTCGAGGTAGGTTAGAGATACATACATAAGGCATTTAGTCCCCAGGAAGTCAGGGTAGGTTAGAGATACATACATATAGCTGTACAAAATACATTCTCTACATGAACGATCAGAAACAGCTAAAGGTTGCGCTCATGGGGTTCCAGCCAAGGGAATCAAGTGTCTCGAACACATCTTTCTCGGTGTCACAGCTAACTATGGCGTCCGATCTGCCAGCCTGTAAAAAATTATAACAAATCAAATGAAACTGGACAAAAGGGATTCCTATTCGATATGAATATACGTACATGCTTTCCACCACTGCCGCGTGTAGCTAGATATAATCCAGTATCGTCAAGTACATATCCTTTAGAATCTGCTAGTAGCCTTAGTCTGCATGATTTATTGAGTTTAGATCCAAGGGAAGAGGTAACTTTCGTTTAGTGACCGTAAGAATAAGAAAAGGGTATATTTTGAGTTATACCGCCGATTTAGTACATCATTTCCAGTCCATGCAAGCAGACCACATGCGTATCTGTTCCTTGGGTATACCTGTCGATACACAATGACAGTCAGTTTATAACCCAAAAACTGGACCGGGGCTGTTTGGTTTGTGCCTCCCAGGCAGCAATCCCAGGCATCCGATTTCATGAGCCTAGGGTTGGATGCTGCTGCCTGGCAGGCAAGCCTAGGCCAGGGTGCCATCCAAACAGCCTGAATTCACCATTCAGTGCCAGAAGGAATAGCAAAACAGGGTTTGTTGTTACAACAGTAACTAGGAAAGATCATGAAAAATCAGTTAATGTAATTACTACATATAACACGAGGACCACAACACTGTTTGTACTTTTCAAAAGCAACCTAACCGATGACACATTGGAAACTTCCATGTACCTTTAAATCAATACGATGCCGCAGCTCACGCCCAGGGTACGTGCAAAGACCAAAGTATGTGTCGACCCGCTATCAGATCCCTGCATTGAAATATTGAATTTAAACCATTTCAGAACTCATAAAAACTTGATTATCAGGATTTAGAGTTTTAAGTTGATTTATCAATTTAACACATCGTAAGCAGTTTTTGCTTTCATAGGAACTGCTAGAGAACTACAGAAGTCAGAGCTCACCAGGTGATGGTGTTTAACAACTTACATCAACACTGTGTATGCTAAAGATAAGATCTTCCCTCAAAAAGTTAATTTCCTTCAACCGTTCAACAAACTTGGGTAAAAATCCTACATGGCTGAAGGAAAATTGTAAAGGACTAAAGGTTTATGCAAACATTTATTTACGTACCAACAAAGTTTGAAAACCTTTTAAGTTTACCTTTCTCCATCAGGATGAGTTATAATAATATCCATGTCACCACAAGATGCTTTACCACGTCTATATGATCCTCCACAAACAATTATTACCTACAAACAAAAAGAATATGTGCAAAAGGTTCAATAGTAACTAGAAATTGTACTTCAACACTATGCAAAAATCAGAAGCATAGAGAACCGTACTGAATTGATGTGAAATCATTTCAATTCAACTGTTAAAGAAACACCTAGAATGTTTGCAACGGATATATCACCAACATATGCTTCAATATTGGCATTTAAACAGCTTTTGTATGCTAGAGAATACAGTAGTTTCCCTAAATGGTCTATGTAACTCACCCCAGGCAAGATATCAGTCCCAACATCTTTTAAAAAGCTTCTCCATCTCGCTAACCTAGATATTATGAAGCAATATGTATCATATGCAAGATCCATATAAGCTAGTAACAAATACACACATAATTATACAAACTACATACTTCATGTCGGGTATTCTTTGCTTGATATCATCAAAAAACTCAATCCGATCCTCTGAGCATTTGTAAGTGATTCATCTTTACGTAGATCATCAAGAGTACGGTGTCCCTTTTCATATAACTTGAGCGCAGTTGCAGGACCAACTCCCCAAACTTCACCAAATAAACTGATGGTCCGTACCTTCAAAGTGAATTATGTTTATATTGACAAAGGTAGCTTAACATGTCCAAATCATGTTGTGCATTACCTTTTCATCATTCTCAAAGTGTTCCAGCTTGGAGAGTTTTCCAGTGGTGACTATTTCATTTATCTGCACACGGAGATTGCTGGATTTAGTTGAGGTCATGGGTACTGCAAGTCTAGTAAGACTTTAGTTTCAGGGAACTGTACTTGTACTAGCTGACATAGTAATGAAAACAATGTATGGCATCCAGTGGTCTTTGTCAGAACACAAGATCGCACATGCCTTTTATTAAATTCTGAGTTTGCAATGTGACTGCTAAGTGATTCACAAGATATATACTGAAAAAAAAACGACTACTGAGTACTGAGGTATGTTTCTTTCACATTATTGAGCCCAAAACATACCTGTTGGCTTGTTCATTTTGCAGAAATAGTGGTAAACAGCGAGAACGATTTAGGAAGCAATATTAACAGTAGTCAATGGTACAATTAGACATACATACATGGTCTTTCAAAGATTTCCCAATAGTAGGGAGACCTTTGACTTGCTCAGCACTTTCGATTTTGAATGGCAATTTCTCAATCACTGGTATGGCCTTGTAATAGCTAAATGATCTTCTGTCATCTCCCAGGGCTTCAGGAGGAAATAAGATATGTTAAAGCAATCAATTAATGTACGAGAGAGTTCAATGAACTTACCCCTATTGATATCGATAAGCCTTCCGAAAATTTTGGTGATGTTCCTGTTCAAGTCTGCTGGAGCATATGTGCTGGGTCCTCCAGAAGAGGCTTCCTGGTCATACAATTCACGAATTAGAACTTGAATACAAACATCCACCTGAGCCATAAATAGAGAATACAGATGAGGTTATGACACAGCTTGCTCCCAATAGTACAGTTAAGCCCTCTTGCAATAATGTACTATTGCTTGCAAAAAAAGGATATCTGAGAAATGCAATAGTAGCCTTTACGATATCTTACTGAAGTTATGAAAGTGAGGCCCAAATTCATCAACAACGAAATATATGTGTGCTTTTGTTCACATTTATCTGGTATGGACACAAGAAATGTGAAGAAGGATGGCACGAGAAAACAATACACTTCAGAAGAAAAGATGGAACGCTAGTCTTTAAGAACATGCTTACACACCTCTATGTCAAATGTACCATGAGAACCTACGGTGTCCTTGGAATTTGCTGAGCTACTTTGGCTACTTGCATACTGGTTAGGCTGCTTTCCGGCACTTGATCCTTCAACCGCATGTGCACTTGCACCAGGAGACCCTCCAGCTGCTAGTTCGCTCTCCGTATCCCCTCCATTAATTCTCTGGCAGTCACCAGGAGACTCAGATGACATTTTGGTCCTTTTAGCGGGCTGCGGCGCACCTAAATTTCCAGTGCCAACCACATTCTTTGGCTTTAATTCCTCTTCATAATTGATTGCAAACTTGTGGTTGGGCAGCCTCTCTCCAGACTTGAGGCACTCCTCCAACCATTCAAAGGACACCACACTCTGCAAGCAAATGTGTATAATAGTCGAATAAAATGGCAATTTGGCATGACAAAACGAAGCCTCCACAGGTCAATGCAGCAACGGGAGAGCCAAATACACATGGCAGCACACACGCAGCAGCAGCTTGCGCGCAGGAATAGGAGGAGGCTAGGGCTTGTACGCAATGGGAGGGGGAGGAAGCGAGCAGGGATTACCCCGCGGAAGCGGTGGAGCCGCTCGGCGTCGAGCTCCCGGAGTAGCGCCTTGGCGTCCATGGCAAACACGTGGTTGACCCCCTTCAGCTCGCCCTTGGTGAGCTTCTCCACGACTCGGCCCCCCATCTGCACCAGCCTCTGCTTCCACACCTGCATCGACGACCATCCCCAAATGCCTAAGCACACAATAGCGACTCGAGGCGCCAACGAGAGTGGGTTGGGGGTGGGGAAGAGCGCGACCGACCTCGAGGCGGCGAGCCTGGACGCCGTGGGGAACGATGAAAGCGGAGACGCCGCGGAATATGCCGTAAGGGTCCCGCTCCGCCGCTACGGCGGGCTTCCGCTTCGGCGCCATCAGAAACCCCTCCCGCCTCGTCGTCCCCTTGCGGTTGCGGGGCTTGCGGCGTCGTTGGGGTTTTGAGTTCTGCTGTACACCGACCAACTCCTTTCCCTTTCTGGTTTTCATTTCATTTGTCCTGACTCCTGAGGAATGGCCTTCGGTCAAAGAAAAAACTTTTCATCTTCTCTATAAATTTACTTTTGACAAGGATTAAAATCAAATTAATATTATTTTATCAAGGAATACATTTTCATAACAATACCTATTTAGTGTCGTGTGCATTAATATTTCTTTTTATAAATTTAGGTCACATTTCAATCTATTAGACGCTACTCTCCCCATTTCAAATTATAGATCGTTCAGACTTTTCTAGGTATATTATTTATATTATGCACCAAGATATAGGCTATGTTTAAGTACATAATAAAAAAAAATGTATCAAAGAAGTCATAACGGCCTATAATTTGGGATAGAGGAAATAATAGTTAGCTAGTTAAGAGCTCGTAGCTACCTATTAGCTGCTATTAACTAGTGAAATCATTGCTAATTGAATTAGTTAACTAGACTATTAGTTGAACACGTTTGAATAAAGAAACTAATTGTGATCATCACTTGATTAGAAGGGTAATCACTATCATCCTTTTATCATAAAAAGATTTTTTTTTGTCTTGTAGGAAATGCAATGTTCCCATGGGAAGACAAGCCTCATCCCTCGTGTAAATGCATTCCAACAATACAATACACGCAGAAAATCTTGCTAGATCAATTTACACGCAGAAAACCAATATTTGCACAAGATCATTTACAATGTACTCCCCTCAAAAACAAATCATTTACAAAGTACACCATCCAAACAAAATGAAAACCGCACCCAAATCCTATATATAGATCTTCAATGGTATCCTCCTCCTAACATGGGGAGGGATTATTGCTTGTAACAAAAATCAAATCAAATCAATACTTATAGTTTCTTTCCCTCAATTTTACAACTCAAGCATTGTACAAAACCCCCAAAAACCAAACAGAAGGCACACCGAACTATCACCAATAGTATTCGATCAACACTCTGTTAAAAACTGTTGCTAACTAACTGTAACCAGCTAACTGCTGTCTCATGCAGTTTCTGCAGTGTAAGTTGTAGCTGAGGGCTTTTCAGCGGCAGTGTCGTCCTGAGATGACGGCTCAACGACTGCATCTGAGTCTGCCGGTTTCTCATGGATTGGGTCCTCTTCCTCTAATGGTATGCCAGCGGTGGATTTCTCAGGGGACACACCCTCTAATGCCTTGACACCATTTTCCTCTTCCTGCTGTGGCTTCTCAACAGCTACACTGTCCTTTGATGACTTGGCATTTTCCTCGTCATCCTCCAATGGTTTCTCAAGAGCAGCGTTGTCTTCCGATGGCTCTACACTTGCCTCACTTCCCTCCAATGACTTCTCAAGTGCCACACTGGAGTCTGGCTTGGCAATCACCTCATCTTCTTCTTTTGCTTCCCCAACGGCAGCATTGTCTTCTAATGGCTCTGAAGTTATTGAGCCTTCCTCCAATGGCTTCTCTGTAGTTACCTCCTTCGACGGCCTGGCAGCGACCTCTTCTTCTTTCAATGGTTTATCAAGAATAGAATTGTCTTCTGATTGTTCCACACTTGGCACACCTTCCTCCAGTGGCTTCTCAGGAGTTGCAATATCCCCTGATGGGTTGGCACTCACTTCATCGGCCTCCAATAGTTTCCCAAAGGATGCATCGCTTTCTGATGGCTCCGCGCTCTTCTCGTCCTCAAGTGGCTTCTCAAGAGTTATAGTATCCCCAGAAGGTTTGGAGCTCTCCTCATTGTCCTCCAATGGTTTCTCAAGAGCAGCGTTGTCTTCCGATGGCTCTACACTTGCCTCACTTCCCTCCAATGACTTCTCAAGTGCCACACTGGAGTCTGGCTTGGCAATCACCTCATCTTCTTTTGCTTCCCCAACGGCAGCATTGTCTTCTAATGGCTCTGAGGTCATTGAGCCTTCCTCCAATGGCTTCTCTATAGTTACATCGTTCGACGGCCTGGCAGCGACCTCTTCTTCTTTCAATGGTTCATCAAGAATAGAATTGTCTTCTGATGGTTCCACACATGCCACACCTTCCTCCAGTGGCTTCTCAGGAGTTGCAATATCCTCTGATGGGTTGGCACTCACTCCATCGGCCTCCAACAGTTTCCCAAAGGATGCATCGCTTTCTGATGGCTCCGCGCTCGTCTCGTCCTCCAGTGGCTTCTCAAGAGTTACAGTATCCCCAGAAGGCTTGGAGCTCTCCTCATTGTCCTCCAATGGTTTCCGCGGGGAGCATTGTCTACTGATGGTTCTGCATTTTCCTTGTCTTCCTCCGATGACTTCTCAGAAGTTACATGGTCATCTGGCAGCTTGGCACTCACCTCTTCTGGCTCCTCAATAGCTTTGTTTTCCTCTGATGGTTTGCTGCTGGTATCTTCATGGTGTATGCAATCTTCAACAACTGTGTCACTTCCTGGTGTTGTTTCTATGGGTGCACTTATCTGATGTGGTGTCTCATAAGAAATGTCACCTTGTACAGGTTCATCAGTGGTTATGCTGCTGTTTTGATGGCATACAAGAAGTGTTTCAGTATCTGAGCTACTTTCTGACGGTTTATCACAAACAGCATCACTTTCAGTTCCCATTGGCTGCTTAGCAGATGCATCATCTTCAGGTTTCACTGGCTCATCAGTTGCCTTATCAGGGAGATCATCAATTTGAGGTTCTGGTGCCTCCATGGTAATCACATCAGTTTGAGACTCTGATGACTTACTGACAGATGCATTGCTCTCAGGATCTGATGATGGTACTAATAGTTTATCAGCACCTGCATCACTTTGAAGCCTAGAAAGCTCATCACTAGATGTACTACTTTGAAGGACTTCTGGATTCTCAGTTGAGTTATCGCTTTGCGGTTCTGATGACTGCTCAACTGACTGGTCTGCATTATTTTGTGATTCTGCAGGTTGTTCTGTAGCTATGTCACTTTTAGGCTCTGATGAATCTTTGGCAGCTGTATCACTAACAGGCTCTAGTGGATTCCCAGGATGATCCTCATTTTGAGGTTCCAATTGCTGCTGCATGTCCGCATCCTTCTGATGTTCTGATGGTTGCTCCTTTGGAACCTCAGCAGGTGCAACGTTTTGAGATTCTGATGAGTGCTCAGCAACTGCATCATTTTCAGCTTCCATTATATGGTCAGTAATCATACTTTGAAGTGGTTTGTCAGCAGCAGTGTCAGTCTTTGATAACTTATCAGCATTAAAAGCACTTTCTGATGGCTTCTCGGTTGGCTCAGGGATCTTACTAGGTGCTATGGTAAGCATGTCAGTTTGCGATGGTTTCTCTGTGGAAATATCACTTTGCAATACAGTTGCAGCAAGTGGTGGCACTTTGGTTGTCTCACTTGTTACTGATAGCTTCATGGATGTATGATTGCTCTTCTTTGCAACTTCGATGGTCTGCAATTGGTTTTCAGTGGCCACAATGACATTCTGTGGCTCCTCAGTAGGTACATTGCTCTGAAACATTTTCTCAACTGTGTTGCTTTGCACTAGACTCTCAACAGCCACCATGCTTGGCAATGGCTTATTGCTAGACATATTACTCTCTAGCTGGTTTTCTGGAGTTGCACTTCTTTGCCATGTCTTTTTCACAGCTACGTTACTTTGGAACTTCTTGGAGACAGTCACACTGCTTTGCAATGGTTTCACAACAGCCGTAGCACTTTGTGACGGCTTCTCAGTTGCAGCACTGCGCTGCCATAACCTTTTGACAGTTCCACTAGTTTCAGTCGTCTTTGGATCAACTGCAGTGGTCAGGGGTTGCTTCCCAGCGCCTATGTTGCGTTGCCATGACTTTCTAACTACAGCCGCAGTATTCTCTGATGGCTTTACATCATCTGTAGTCTTCGTATCATCTGTGCTCTTAGCATCATCTAGACTGGCGACTGATAGCTTCACATCATCTGCACTCTTCGTATTATCTGCACTCTTTTCATCATCTGCACTGGCATCTGAAGGTTTCTCAATGTTTTCAGTTTGTTGCTGTTGCATAGGGGCTACTGTACTGGTTTCCTCTGGTCTCACATCAACCACACTGGTTGCAGACGATTTCTCAGTACCTACAGTGCTCTTTAGTGACTTATTATTGAACATCCTGCGTCCCCATGGACTTTTAGCTTCTGTGGTGTTATCTAATGACTTCATGTCAGTTGTTGGTGATGGTTTATCAGTAGCTAAACTTTTCTGTGTCTTCTCGGTTGGTGCACTGTTTTGTAGTTGCTTCTCAGCAGCAATATTGCGTTGCCATGGTTTTTTACCACTTTGCTGCCTTCTGATGGCTTTGCATCATCTACACTGGTTGCTGATGGCTTATCAGATGGTAAAACGCTCTGTGGTGGATTCTCAGTTGGTACATTTTGTTGCCATGGTTTTTACTAATGTGCTGCTTTCAGACTGTTTCATATCAAACCCATTACTTGATGATGGCTTCTCAGTGGCCTCACTGCTTGGTGATGGCTTTACAGTGCTTGTGCTACTCAGAAACGGTTTATCTGTTTGCAGACTTCGTTGCCAGGGTTTTCTAATGGCTGCACTGTTTCCTGATGGTTTTACACCAACCACACTGTTCTGCAGTGGCTCTTCCACACTACTTTCTGATGGCTTCTTGTTGACAACATCATTCTTTGACTCACTCTCAGTACCTTGTTCATTTTCTGCTGTGGTGCTCTCAGATGGTTTTGTGACATCAACACTACTTTCCAATTGTTTCTCAGCTGCAACATCATTCTTTGAAGTTTTCTCATCTGTAGGCTCATTTTCTACTGGTTTCCTTGTGAATTCATCACCTTGATCTGGATTTTTGGTGGCCTCTTCAGTTTCTGGTTGTTTCTCAGTAGCAACTTTATTCCCAGAGTTGTCCTCAAACTGACTGAAATTCCCTTAACCATAAACAGTTGAGAATGGTGGGTCTTGCAATAAAGTTTGCCTTCATGGGTGATATGATTGGATGGGCTGAGCGTACAACCACCATGGGTGCAGCGGAAGCATGATTTATGATAAGAATTTCCATTAAGAGCAACCTGCAAAAATGTAATGGCGTGATGTAAATTGTACTTCGCAAAAGAGCCTGGTTAAAATTATTCTATGACCCTTTGACAGCTATGCACTTAGTGCACTATGAATCTATGATAGAGAAGGTCATTGAATTCTGAACCACATACTTTTGGCTTAGCACACCATCACTTTGGCTTGTAGTGAAGAGATCGAAATTTTAACACTTCGTATTTTTTTTCTACATGTTACAAGCAATGGAGAATTATTTAGATGCTATCCTGAAATTGCAATTACTATGGATTTTTTCCAATAGTGGTCATAAAAGTTTGACTACATTTGCAGTTGTGAAGAAACTATGCTTCTGATAAAATGCCTCTGATCAAGATTTAACCAGAGTACCCCGCCCCTCGGCCCAAATACACTTAGGGCATAAAAAATATGTCAGTGAGTACACTTAGGAGTAAATTGTGCTTAACTGCCACAGCATTTGTTTCCTCCATTGAAGCAGAAAAAAGAGCAAGACTGGGTAATACTGACCTTCTCAAGCGGGTACACAGTCTTGTTGCAAACTACACACTTCTCTTGTGTGCCGAACATATTAGAGAATCTACTGCTTTGTTGGCCCTGCACATTGACAATAAAAATAGAGGAAATTGGCATAAATGTTCTGTATATTTCAGAAACAGTGAAATATATTTAGGTACCAGGCATGCCCTAGAGAAGCTCAGATACCTTATGTCCATTTGATTTTTCTGACTTAGCTGATCGGGCCACACCTGACATATAACACAGTAATATCTTAGAGAACAACATTAGCTCACTTCTTTTTTCTCACACATGTAGGAGAGATATGAATCATTGCATTATTATTATTATTATTATTTTGAAAGAAGAATCATTGCATTAATAGAAGAAGAGAGTTACATCCCACACACACACACCACTGAAAAAGTGTTACCTCGCAAAGATGTGTTATATTATAAAAACAATGCTAAAATAAATTACCTGGTTTATAGGATGAAAAGAGAAAATCATTGTGATCGTGTGCATAAGATATGACAGTATAATTTCATATTCAATTGCAGGCATAAGAGTTGTAGCCAGCACTCTTGTAGTGTAGCAGTAAGCTCCCAAAAATCCCTTTGTGTGCAACCCCCAAAAAAATAGTGCCAGGGCGCTGGCTGTGGCGCTTATGGATGGTTTGGGACCTCCTACCAGGTTAGTTGCAGTTGTTGCAAGCCCAGAAAGTCATGCTGGGCCCAGATACGTTAATGGCCCTATAGGGTGAAGCTAGGATTTGGGGTTTTTCTTGGCCTGTGGTTAACGCGTCTTCTTAATCATAATGCCTTAGGGAGGCTGTTCCCAGGTTTTTTTTTGGCAGTTGTATATTTTTAGATCACAAACATATGCACTATAGCATCTACCAATGCAAATTGTGAGGACAATAAGGTACTTAACATAAATATCAAAGCATATTAGTCCAATTGATTGTCTCCAATACCTTCAAAACTTTTGTCCAAACTGCCTGTTGATTTTAATATCTGGTCATAGTGAGGCTTGCAGTATAGGACACCTTCCACGGAAGAATAATTACTAAACTGCAGAAACAAGAACCAGAAGAACGGAGTGAGTTCTTGTATTAGTTTGATTAGGTTTCACAGATGCACCTTTTAGCTGCAAACATATGAAGATCATACAACTGTCAACTAGTTCTGTGTAGCATAAAAGATTCAGTATATCATTATTGCTGTTGTAAAAATTTAAAGCTTCTGAATAAAGATGCAGTGTGCCAAACAATGTAGTCTGAAGTAATAGTGGTAGCATGCCTAGCTCTGTAATGGAGCAGCCATCATATGCTTCAGAAAACCATGTATCTTGCACTGTATTGTTGCTTGATCATATCAACTTCCTACAAGAATTATGATAGCTAAGGAATATGCTTTTCTGCTCTCTACAAGAATGCCACCTAACTAAAAAAGTTTTCTTCTCATCCTCTGGGGGCACACCATGTTCTAGGGAAAGCATGTACAAGGAGGTCATGATATAGCTAAACACATAGACCAGTACGACATATCAATAGTCTATGAAAATGGGTTCCTCAAAAGTTAAATGGATTATGTTCACAAGGAAAGCAAGATGTATGCCTTACATCATTTGGTTATAAAGTTGCAATTATCAATTATCCATTGCAGTTAGTTCCAAGGGAAAACCTTGTTGAGCACACATCCATAATGCACAAACAATTGGTCTGGGTCATAATTTTACTAGGCGTGAGTTTTTTTTTCCTGTTATGTGTGTGTGCAAGATATATTGATATCTCCTGCGTGTTCGAGAAAAAATGATGCATAAATAAAATCCAGTACACTGAATTTCCCACTTTACGAAGAGCAAAAGTGCTTCAAGAATCTAGACTGTTTTTCTAGAATGGAAAAAAAAATCTTCAAGCATGTCTCAAGTCTTGTGCTTTGTGATTTCGACAAAGCTCGCTATCATGAGAACTAGTATTAGTCTGTTTAGGTTTTACACGTGTAGCTTTGGCTGAAAATAAGAAAAGATAGCACCGATGCCCACTAGTATGATTGTAGCATATATATATATATATGAGATTCACTATGATCATTATTGCTCTCAACAAAATTAGAAGTCTCTGAATTAAGGTACGGTTGTACCAAACAACGTGTTCTCACGGAATAATGCAAGCATGTCTAATCGGGTACCAAAACTACATCCATATGGGAAAGGCATTTGTCTTGCACTGCATTATTACATGATTATATGTCAACTGCCTACAAGAATTATGACAGCTATGCCATGTGCAAGGGAAAGCAAGTACAGAGAGACCATGATATAGCGACACACTTTTTAATACTTAAAGTGAGAGATATGACACATGACTACATCATTACCTACGGAGATTCATTCCTCAGAAATTTAAAATGCATATTATATCATAGAAGGACAGAAATCTTTAGATAATGGCATTATTTCACACTCCTACATTATCATGATTAAAAAGGTAAGATCAATTGTCATTTGGCATTCATCGACAAGGGAACAGCTCAAGATTTAAATGCGCACTCACTCAATCAATCAGTTTGCACACGCACGTTGCCATGTGGTTGCAAGAGAAAAGTTCACTGATGGCGCACCCGTGCTGAAATGAAACAACAAATTCTGTACCCTGTACCCTGTACTGTGTAGTTGTGTACTCCCTGTTCGTGATTTTGGACCCGGTTCGCGCTGGCAAGCAAGACTAAGTACAAAATCAACGCGCAACATGTAATTTCGTCCGCAAATCGTGCACAATCGCAGTCCACATGATCATGCAACCAATAACTGACAAACCCAGACCAAGAAAGTACAGCGATTGAAGCAGCAGCCAAGCAAGCAATTCGAAGCAAGGACAAGAAAGCAAGACAAGACAGCCCAGCTACTCTGACTTGACTGACGCTCGCAATAATAGCCTCAGGTAACCGGGTAACCGTGCGACTGATCCTGCACCTGAACTTTTGCTTCGTATCGTAACAATATTGTGCTCAACAACACCCCAAGAGTCCATGCGCGAGCGAGCCGAGCAGGATAGAGAGGGACCTGGAGTGTGCTCTTGCAGTGGTGGCAGCGGAAGCAGGGGCGGTGGTAGACGCGGCCGTCGGCGGCGAGCTCCTCGACGGGGTACACCGTCCGGCCGCACGACGCGCACTTCTGCGTGGTGCCGCCCCACGCCCCCGACATCGTCCCCCCCCCGCCGTCGCCGCCCTCCTGCTGCTCCGTCGTGCCCGCGATAGAGATGAGGCGAAGGATCGGGGAGGGAGAGAGGGAAAGAGAAAGAGGCGACGGCGACGGGTGGGGTGGATGGATGATTGGCGCAGGTGGAAATGGAAGGAGAGGAGAGGGCAGCACAGCTCAGGCGGCCTGTCGTGGAGGGAAAGAGGGAGGCGTGGGAGAATAACGGAAGCGCGGACGGCGAGTTGGTGTGCGGCGTGCGCTCCCGCCGCCTGCTTTTGTCAAAAGAGGTGGGAATTGCTACGGGCACCGGCCGCAGCCCACACCTGCAGGGATTTTAGGGATGTGTCAGTCATACATTTTGAAGGGAAAGGTGAACAAAAAAACTTTATTTCAAAATGTGATCATGAAAGTGTCATGAATGATAATGGTATCGAAATTAAATATTTTTCATGTATAAACTTAGCCATGTCTATAATAACATGAACTTAGAGGGTAGGTTATTTAGAGCCTCTTTGATACATGAATTTATTGGGATTTTGGAAGTGACTACCCTATTTTTTTATCTTTAAAATCAACGTGCTCCAAATATGCCTCGTAAAATTAGAAATTCGGTGAAAATGTACTTCTTAGAGCATCTCCAAGATACTATCTGTTTCCTTTCTTATGGATAGAAAAGAGATTTTAATGAAAAATACACTCCAAGATCTTTAATTATATCTTCAAATGTCGTCATCCTCAATTCTAAATTTCTTGGTAGCCAAAGATGGAGAAACGAGATTGGCCTTTTCGCATAAGATATTGAGAAACTGTTGAAGTGTAGAAAGATATAGAGAATTATTTTTTATTCAAATTATGTCTAAATGATGATTTAGAGAATGAGTTTACAAAAGACTTGAAAATATTGTCCACGCGCAAGTATCACCTAGGAGTATTGAATTTAGGAGGAATGAACTATCTCAATCGTGAATCGGCAACAATCCTCATGGTATGTCCCCAACCATTTTTTCTTGTAAAAAGTTATGTAAGTCGTTTACATAATAAATGTATGGAACATGCAAGCATTTTACTCTTTGCAATCTTTACTGGTTAATCTAGAGCACCCCTAGTTATATAGGATATATATAGAAGCAAATAATGCTGGAGTTAATATTTGAACCTTGAAAGTGACACCACAATTGATTTATGATGATAAATGCTCAATATTTCTTAGATACCACAATGGAACTCTAGAAATGTATCTAAGAAGTTTGTTCATAGTAGTCACGAACCTATGCAAATTATTCCCCATCACTTAATTTGACAAAAACGGTGAACACAAAAAATTTAGGTTTTCACCCAACTACCCAAGTTTTTCTTGGAGCTCACTACCATAAAACTATGGGTATGTTGCCACTTTGATCCCATTTTCAAGTCCCCTCGTCCAAAAAGTTTGATTAAAAAGGGATTTGCTATCCTCACCCACAGGAAATTTATATATGTTTTTCGGGCAATTGATCTTGGTAGCTAGATCTTCATCGGAGCGAAAACTAATGGATGCGGGGCGTCGCTACCCATTCTTGAAATTACGTCGTCTGAAAATTTGTTTTCGGTCGTCGAACAATAGGAAATGTGTTAAAAATGTCATTAATGTTGTCCATCTTCAAAACAATGTGGTATTCTATTTTTTCTAGAACATTAACAATCATGTCATGTGTTGCAAAGTGGTCCATGCGCCTTGTTGCGTGGGCACCTAAATGTGACTTGTGGCTCGAAAATTATATACCAGGTGCTCATAGCTTGTGATCCACGAATTTAAAGGAGCTTCTCGGAGGATGTATGGTACCGGGACATATCTTGCCTTCAGGTACATTTCCTGTGTTCGTGTAGCAACAATCTAGCACTAAACACACCCAAACGAATGATTAGCGCTTGTTTGTTCCGTTCCGTTGCATGCCCCGCTGAACGCCTGAACATATCACAAGCATCATGCCTTCCGGATGACACGTCGGACGGACCCACGCATGTCAAAACAACAAGCAGGCGGGAGAGTGGTAGACACGAAGCAGTGGCCGTACCGGCGTACCCTTTTCTTCATTCCGTTCCGTCCGAACGCAGTCAGTGGGGCCTGCGACGAACCTTTCCCCGGCGCCCGGCCGGCCACCGCCTCGGCCGGCGCCTCTGTTGCACGCACCGCGTCAACATTTTCTCCTGGTCCCAGCACGTCGACGTCCAACCAATTGCGACGCCTCCGGCACTGGGCACGCTCTCGCCGGTGGCTTTTCTACCCGGCCTGCGGCCGGCCCGTTGGTTGGAGTTACACGTAGTGACGTAGGCACCACCATGGCACAGTCGCTGATGGGACATGGCCATCCATACGAGTTATTAGGACCGGTCCGATCGCGCCGAAAGCGCCATTGCAGTCCGAGTCACTGTGACGCTCGCCTCGCGGCGCCGGCACCGCTGTGAATTGCCATGGCCCGCGCCCATCTCTGGTTAATCATCGATCAATCCTCCGCGCTTTGCTCTTCGGCGTCGGCAATTCGGACTCCGGCTAACCTTTTCCGTTAGCGTGGGTGGAGAGCCGTGGATCGGAGGAATGAGTGAGTGCCTGTCCGTGCTGCCTGTAAAGCGCAAAAGGCTGTTCTGTTTTTCGGGATCGCTGCTGGTGCCCGTCGTTGCGATGGATGACGGATATTGTGCGGGTGGCTTGGCGCCGGGGCGGCCGCCTTTTGCTGCATCCCTGTAGATTCCACCAGCTGCCGCTGTGTGGTGCGAGTGAGTGGAATCATGATGTCCGCTTGTTGCACGGTTGTGTGTGTGTGTGTCTGGATCGTGCTCGCACGAACGCGCCAAGCCGCCGAGCATGGATGATGGATCCATGGTTCTGATTATCCGGTGACGCGTGCGCCGATGGCGGGCCCTTGGCTGCCTGCCGTGCCGGCGTCGCGTGTCTCGCTTCGTGCGGCCTGCCTCCAACACTTCATTGCTCCTCGGCCGCGCTGGGTCGATGGCACGATGGGTTTAGTTAGGCCTTCACTCGAAGAATACTGGAAGAGCTCTTAACACTTTGCCGCGCTGGGCCGCTGACCGATATTTTTACAGGCGTCTCCGAGGAAGGAGGCAGCGTGACAATAAAGTTTGTTAAGTCTTTACCTATGCATCTATAACATACTATGCACTTTACCGCTGCATCTATAATATACAGGTACAATAAATATATTTACAAAATACGAAACATCATTTATAATTATAAAGAAAGGAGTATCTATTAAGTAAGGCAAAATCTTAAATAATGTATTAATTTAATTTAACAAAACATTATTGTCAAGGGGCTCATAAGCGCAATGGCAAAGGCCATTGGTTAGGGGCTCCCACCCGAGGTTCAAATCACGGGTCGCGACACTTTATCCTGGATTTATTTCAGATTTCCGGTATTAGCGTTAAGTGGTAGGCGACGTCCCCGTCGGCAATGACAAGGCGCTGTGGTGACTTCTTGAACTTCAAGATTGCCGGCTCAGTCCTTTGGAGGTGCTCATAGGGGTAGGGTTTGCGTCGTGTGTTCATAGGGGTGAGTGTGCGTGCGTGTTGAGCGTCTGCGTTGTCTTGTGTAATCTCAAAAAAAAAAAAAAACATTATTTTACTATTAACTTGTTGCGATATGTGCGCTACCCTTCACATTCTCAAGTTGTGTTTTGATGTAAATGTTTAAAAAGGTTTTGGCATTTTACCCTCGCTTTTAGTTGAAATGGTTTTTTTTTTTTTTTTTTTTACTTTGTGATTTTATCCTACCTATTTCAAAACGAAGAGACGACTTTTCTTCACCGATAGCCTTCAGGACACTCAGCAGCGGCAAAGGGTTTACCGGCGCTCGATAAAATGCGGTCGGCACGCCCGACGGTGGCGGAGGAGGGGCTGATGCCCCCATGCCCCCTAACATTTCCAAGCAAAACTTTTTAATTGTATAACTTCATGATTTTTATTTATATTAGGATGGTAAATCATCTTAGATGCCTTATTGTTATGAGTTTATTGTCTACCACTAAATCATAGCGTATTTGATCCAAGAGTATATATAAAAATGCGAGTAGCTGAGTACTCGTGTCAAGTCGATGAATTAATCTAGATAGTCACCATAACAAATCTAACATAACTTGTTGTGCTCATTTTTATAAGTTAGATTTGCTTTCGGCCCCCGTTATGAATAATTCTTGGCTCCGCCACTGCCCGCCGGCACTTGCTTGCCGCCCGGCGGCTGCGTCGCCGGCCCCCTTACCTCCCTCACTTGCCGCCCGCGCCACCTTGGCCTTCCTTGTCACCTCCTTCCGCCGCCACTCATCACCTCCTTCCCTTTGTTCTAGCTGCTCCTGCGATCCATGATTTCTGGTCGGATGGTCGAACCTGGTCGAACTGGGACCGACCAGGACGACTAATCGCGGTGACCCGGGGACATTCTGGTCGAGCACCTGGTACCGACCAGGGCGACTAATCGCGATTAATCACGATTAATCGGACGACCTGAAATCATGGCCTGCAGTGCTGCGTGTGCTCGTGCTAGTTGCTGCTGCGTGTGCTTTCTCTCCCTCTGCTGGATACTTGTGCACCACTGCATGTCATTTATCCAACTTCCCCGACGACGACACACCCATTCCATTAACAGAATGTGTTGTTGGTGGAATGCACCACCTCCTCGATCCGTCGTCCAACAACCCGCATATTTCAAAGCTAAAGCTCCCTGGCCGCTAAGCGGAGCCACGTAGAGCTAAACTGGGCCATGCCCCCCCCCATTTCCATTAACAGAATGTGTTGTTGGTGGAATGCACCACCTCCTCGATCCGTTATGGTCCAACAACCCGCATATTTCAAAGCTAAAGCTCCCCGGCCACTAAGCGGAGCCACGTAGAGGCTAAACTGGGCCATGCCCCCCACTTCCCCCCCTCTGTGATTTAGGCCACAAGTCCGTGCATGTCCACTTTGCATGCCCTTTGTTTATTCTTCTATCTATACATAGTATGTGTGTTAAAAAACTAGTTAGTAATATTTTCTTATCAATCAAGATTTTATGATGCTTTTTTAGCCAACTTTTTATGCATGACAATTTTGTTATCAATTGTATTTTATATGTTGTGATTTAATTATAAATACGGGATTAGTTTTTCACATCGTACACACATGGATTCAATTGACAAATTAGCCCTCCCCCCTATTTTCGTTTTACGGCTCCGCCACTTTGCACACCAGACCCCTTTATCGAGTGCGACAATCGGCAAAGGACCTAGCTCCCGTAGTGCGGCCACGCTCAGCTAAGCTTGCAAGGGGTTCGGGTCGACACTCTTGTGAACTTGACCCGCTCCTAAAATTGGCCCACAGAGCGAAGCGGTCGAGCCCATACAACTGAGGGGCAAGGGATGCAAGTTATATTTATTTGGGTCATTGGGTCGACCCAAAAAATTGATAAAATAAATTAGGATGGCATTATGCGTAATTAATTGAGGAGAAATGAACTAGAGTGGCATGCTATCGTAATTATTTAGTTGACCCAAAAAACACCATTGGGTACCCACTTGCATCCCCTTGAAAGTCCACAGTCGCAGATCCTGTCACCCGGCTGCAGCGTCGTCCTCAAGTTGGGAGGCCACGGTTTGCCTTCGATTTTTCCATTCAATCGTATAATAGCAGCTAGTGAAAAAAGGAAAAAAAAACTCCCCGTATTCTATTCAGAACGCCCAGCCCGTGCCGCCAGAACGGCCCAAGCGAAGTCACCGAATCCCGCTGCCTCAGCCTCAGGCCCCAGCTTCAAAATCCTGGCTCCACCGCCGCCGCCGGATGATCCCCGCCGCTGCCGCCGCCTCCTCCTGCCAACCTTCTCACAGCCCAATGGTCCGCGCCGTAACCTGGCTGCCAACACCGCGCTGCAGTGGCTGGACGACGAGCTCGCGTCGCTCGCGCTCCCCAGGCTCGACTCCTACGCGTGCGCAAGGCTCCTGCAGCGCTGCATCGCTCGTGGCGACGCCCGCGCCGGCCGCGCCGTGCACGCGCGCGTCGTGCAGCGCGGAGGGGTGGCGCAGCTGGACACCTTCTGCGCCAACGTCCTTCTCAACTTTCCTCTACGCGAAGCTCGGCCCACTGGCCGCCGCGCGTAGGCTGTTCGACGCAATGCCGGAGCGGAATATGGTGTCCTTCGTCACGCTCGTGCAGGGCTACGGTCTGCGTGGGCAGTTTGAGGAGGCTGCTGAGCTGTTCCGAAGGCTGCAGAGGGAAGGCCACGAGGTGAACCATTTCGTGCTCACCACGATCCTGAAGGTGCTGGTCGCCATGGATGCTCCTGGGCTTGCCAGCGGCATCCACGCCTGTGCGTGCAAGTTGGGCCACGACAGGAACGCCTTTGTGGGGTCATCGCTGATTGATGCCTACTCCCTCTGTGGGGCTGTCAGTCATGCGAGGTGCGTGTTCGATGGGCTCGTCAGGAAGGATGCTGTCACTTGGGCGGCGATGGTTTCTTGTTATTCTGAGAATGACATTCCAGAGGACGCGCTTAATACTTTCTCCAAAATGAGGATGGCAGGTGCAAAGCCTAATCCTTTTGTGCTTACCAGTGTGCTCAAGGCTGCAGTTTGCCTGTCATCTGCTGTGCTAGGCAAGGGCATCCATGGTTGTGCAGTCAAAACACTGTATGATACTGAACCTCATGTTGGTGGTGCGTTGCTTGACATGTATGCCAAATGTGGAGACATTGAGGATGCCCGCACTGTTTTTGAGATTATTCCCCATGACGATGTCATACTCTGGAGCTTTCTGATCTCCGTTACGCTCAGAGCTATCAGAATGAACAGGCATTTGAGATGTTCCTCAGAATGATGCGGTCTTCGGTTGTGCCTAATGAGTTTAGTTTGTCCGGTGTTCTGCAGGCTTGTGCTAATATCGCATTTTTGGATCTGGGAAAGCAAATTCATAACCTTGTTATAAAGTTAGGTTATGAGTCTGAACTATTTGTTGGCAATGCACTCATGGATCTGTATGCGAAATGCAGAATTATGGAAAATTCACTTGAGATCTTCTCGTCATTAAGGGATGCAAATGAGGTGAGCTGGAACACAATTATTGTTGGCTACTGTCAGTCTGGTTTTGCAGAAGATGCTTTGAGTGTGTTCCAGGAAATGCGCGCTGCAAATATGCCCTCAACTCAAGTTACATTCTCTAGTGTGCTCGGGCTTGTGCAAATACAACATCCATCAAACATGCTGTCCAAATTCACGGCTTGATTGAGAAATCCACATTCAATAATGACACAATTGTTTGCAATTCACTGATTGATACATATGCCAAGTGTGGATGCATTAGGGATGCTCTGAAGGTATTTGAATCTATAATACAATATGATGTAGTTTCATGGAATGCCATAATCTCGGGATATGCTCTCCATGGACGTGCCATGGATGCTCTGGAATTTTTCGACAGAATGAATAGAAGTGATATAAAGCCAAATGATGTCACCTTTGTTGCTCTCCTGTCCGTCTGTGGTAGCACAGGCTTAGTCAATCAAGGGCTCTCTCTGTTTAACTCTATGACGATGGATCATAGAATCAAACCATCTATGGATCATTATACTTGCATTGTTAGGCTTCTGGGACGTGCTGGCCGTCTAAATGATGCTCTAAAGTTTATTGGGGATATTCCTTCAAGACCATCTCCTATGGTTTGGCGAGCCTTGCTTAGCTCATCGCGTAGTCCATAAGAATGTAGCTCTGGGAAAATTTTCTGCAGAGAAGGTGCTTGAGATGGAACCACATGATGAGACAACCTATGTCTTACTGTCAAATATGTATGCTGCAGCCGGAATTTTGGATCAAGTTGCTCTTTTGAGGAAATCAATGAGAAACATAGGTGTAAAGAAAGAGGCTGGTCTTAGTTGGGTTGAGATCAAGGGGGAAGTTCATGCCTTTTCAGTGGGATCAGCAGATCATCCAGATATGCGGTTGATAAATGCAATGCTGGAATGGCTAAACCTGAAGGCTAGTAGAGAAGGTTATGTTCCAGACATAAACGTAGTGTTGCATGATGTGGACGAGGAAGAAAAAGCTCGCATGCTATGGGTGCATAGTGAGAGAGGTTGGCTTTAGCATATGGCCTTTCTATGACACCTCCTGGCCATCCAATACGGATAATGAAGAATTTGCGTTCCTGCTTGGACTGCCATACTGTGTTTAAGGTTATATCTAAAATAGTTCAACGGGAAATCATCGTTAGAGATATCAATCGCTTTCATCACTTTGAGGAAGGAATATGCTCCTGTGGTGATTATTGGTGATATTCTATTGTTCATTGATTATTTGAACATAGGATATCAGATCATATATAGTGGTATCAGTACAATTTTGTAGTAAAGCTTCTTTCCATGACAAGAACTCCAAAATATACATGCATGCTTGATTTTCTGGATGGACTATTCTGAAGATGATATGTTGCTGGATCTGAAGAGTACTGCTGCTGATGTCCTGTTTGGCAAACGATGGTGGGGACCATGGCTTGGCAATGGCACTGGGGCTCATTCTTAGTGCAGCTTCCACACCTCCACCGCCTACGGTCTTCACTCCCATCGCCACTGTGGCCTCTGCAGTCTCCAGACCCACCACTTCCACCAGCCGCCGGACCCACCACGCCGTGGCCGGTAGGCCGACCAGAGACTCCACGGTGGAAGGTGGATTTTTATTGGCCTCAGCGACCATCACTATGGCATTAAGGGCGACGAGGCTGAATTAACAATGCTGCTGTGATACTTGCAGTGGGGGAGCTGAAAGAGTGGTTAATAAATCATATGTGCTATCACATCTGCAGTTACCCATAGGGACATAGTTCTCAGCTAATGATATGCTGTCTCTTTTCTGCTATAGCGGTTTAACCATAGGTTGCTGTTGCTGCTTTAATTTTTGAGGTTCACAGAAGTCCAATGGCTGAGACTACAAGGGAGGAAGTTCGTAAACAGGAACTCAAGGTAGTGTAATTCACTTGATGCCATTTCTCTCCTGCATCTTAGATTTTGAACCTGTATAAATATGCTATGGTAACTGATTTGTACCTTATTCACAACTCCATTAGAGCACAGGACAATCATGAAATGTAATGTCTCCCTATCATGTAAGCCAGAGAAACAAAAAAATTCTGGTAATTTTAGTTTCTTTGAAGAAAACTTATACATATAGTTAATAACAGACATGGAGATGCCTCTGGATATCTGAGGATATTACATAAGAAATAAATTAATGTGTTTAGTGTAGTTCGCCAAAAAAAGATCATTATCTATACCTAATGTATCAGATGATTATTGTGAATGTACTGCTCGCGATATATTAGCCTTTTTTATGTGCTAGAGCCTGGAATATAGTTGGCTTTAAAGACAGTGAGATTGAAGCTGTTGGGATGATGGATCAACTAAAAGGTATTTCAAAGTGCTGTCAAATGCACTAAGCACTATTGTATATGTGAGCTACCATAGAATCAACTGTTGCTAAATGCTGGACATGATCTATTTTATTTGCCAATCTATTGAGGCTTCTCCAGCTTAATCATTTCCTTTTACCACCTCACCTCAGCTCACTTAACTAATGCAGCTTCGTGCCTTACCTATATTTATTTTAACGATCTGTTGTTGTTTTCAGACAAAATTAAAGATCTGTTGTTTCAGGTTAGGCCTTATGAAATATATGTTGTTTGTTGTGAAGATGATGGTGCCTCACTAGATAATCGAACAGCCTTTAATGTTGCTTAGTTTGGAGCCTGTTGATGGCAACAAAATGGATCTACATGATTGTGCAAAGGTATTCTCTACTGTTGTCTGTCATTATTGTCAAGTATTTTGATCACTTACACTATGGTGGCCGTGTGGTTCAGCAACCTCAGCAGCAACACCGCTGCATCCTCTTTAGTCCCTACCTCGAGCTCTTCATGAGTGGAGCTAATAAATCCTATAATATTTTTAGAGTTATAGGGCCAAGTCCCCACCTTGACCAACAAGACAGAATGTATTACAGCATCCAGAGATAGATGGACCACATCCTACCATGTAGAAAAGAAAACGTAAACAGTTTAGAACCCAACTAGATTGTTTCAAGAAAACAAAAAGAACCCAACTAGAAACATTACACGAAACGAGATCCCAAGATACCTATAGCCTCGAAGGATGCACTCTTGGACCACAATTCTTCTGCTTTGGCCTGCAAGAACTTGTCTTCGCAGTTAGTAGTGTTCAGAAATAATAAGCTTCTCCCTGTGTTCTCTTGCATCAGCATTAAGCAAGTCAATCTTGCTGGGCTCTGCCTCCCCCCCCCCCCCCCCCCAACGGCTGCAGCAGAGAATAAGAACACAAGTAAACAGATTCCACAGACTATCTTGTCATTACATATTCCATTCCTTGCATCTTTAATTGGTTAATCGTATTATACGAAAATAATGACATAACAAAATATGTATTTTATAATTTTATATACATGCAAGTAAATCTCGTCATTTCTGACTATGTATATGTCTTATTTCAGATCTGAACTTTGAGGGGCTGGCTTCATGCCTTTTTGGCAGCAGTTGTATCATTGTATCCAATGCCCTTCCGTTTTGTCGGGAAGATCATGTAGACAAAGCTTGATACGAAGGCCATCCCCAGAGGCAGGTTCTTGAGAAGCTGGCTGGTGTTGTTGCTAGCGTTGGGGAAGAAACACCTCTGGAGGTCGGCGTCGCTGAACGCTAGGGTGAGGAACACGACGGCGGTGACGGCAGCATGCACATAGTCCAGCTTCTGAAGGCGAAGTTTCTGGAGCTCGCCAAGTGCCCACTCCCGCTCTTCCTCCTCGCCTGAGAAGTTGAAGACGTTGAACCCGTGCGGCGTCGCCACGCCGTAGTAGAGCTTGCTATCTCGGCCAACGACGCTGTCGGTGAAGGAGAAGAGGAGGGAGAAGGCGGCGAGGACGGCAACCAGCGTGGCCGTGAGAAACTTGTTGGCAGCAAGGCACTTCCGTGGTTGGTGAAGGACGGGGACAGCGCCTGGTACGCCAGCACCGTGCCGGTCGGCAGGAGCTGTGCCAGGTTCGCCGCGCCTGACATCACCTTGTCCGTCACTGTCCGGTCGGCTGCCATGGTAGTAGCGCCGTCGTCCGCACCCTTTGGCATCGTCGGCGTTGCTCTGTCGTCGTTGGTCTGAGATATCATTTGGATCACGGAGGCCGAAGGAGGAAGAGACGCCTACTGTAATGTGTGCTGGGTCGTCTAGGTGTCTCTGGACTCTGGATCGCAGGTGTGTCTTGTCCATTCGTGAGGGAGAGTTGATGTTTATTATAGGTGAATCCTTGTGGGAGTTTGGCGCGTCGATTTGTCTGCAAGTTTATGTGTTGCTCAAGATTCAAGAATGAAATGGGCACGCAAGAACTTTCTGTTGCTACTGGTCAACCGGCGCTAAGTCCCAAACTTGAAATCTGCTTGAATACGACATGTGTACTAGGCATGATCTCTCCTTGGAATTACCTCTTTTTTTTTTTTTTTCTTTTTCTTTTTTGCCTGCCTGTATCCAACATGTAAACTTAAGATTGCAACGACCTCGCATGGTTCTTGAACCATTCTCTTCGTGGAAAGTGAGAAATGACAGTTTTTATCTTGCCATTCTCTTCACGGAAAGTGAGAAAAATGTTTGTGTGATCATCAACTAATGTAAACCGGTTGTTTTCTAGAAACTTTTCTTTATACAGATTATAATTTGTTCCATCAATTCAACTATATACGTTGAATATAGTTGATGACATAATGCAATATTTTCCACTTAATAAAAAAAAACATGGTCGTGAAAAAGGAGACGACATAATGCAATATTCAGGAGCATTATCTTTGGATCGGAGGAGCATCACAACATAAATGCCTTATAATTAGAAAGACAAGCATATATATAATTATAGATTTGTCTCTTTTTGGTACTTAGGGTGCGTAATCTCAAAATTGGACGTATAGACACCAAAAGAAACCAGGCCCTGATGAGACGCCCTAGAAAACAAGACAAATGTTAAAAAAATTTCTTATATAATAATTTGAAATATATCTGTCCAGCTGCCCTGATGTGGAAACGTGGAAACTCGAAACTCAAAGGTAATAAGGAAGCGTCGTACGTTGTGAATAAAAAGCTTAAAGCAACTGAAATTTTAGACCATTTTTACCTACTTAATGAAAATGACATTTGGATATATATATCTGGAACTCTGCCAGTTTTCTCCTCTCAGAAAGCCTATGCCCATCTCATTGGTAGAAGATAAGTTCATCCCGCATAGGCTTTGGAAAACTTGTAGTGAAAATAATAAAAGAAAAGTTTTCTTCTGGTTGCTTATGAAGGACAGGAACAGTACTAGAAATCTGCTGAGAAGGAAACACATGGCCCTTGATGCCCTGTTTGAAGTCTTGGCACTCCATCTCTTTCTTGGTTGTCTTTTGCAGTAGATTGCTAGCACACTTTGGCTCTGAATATTGATGATCACACCGAATCTCTTCTTTCAGATTTCAATTAGCTGTTCCTTTCTTCATGGAAATTACAATTTCTATGTGTTGTACCGTCTGGTCAGTGAGAAATGATGCAATCTTCAGATATATTCAGCCATCCATTACAAATGCAAGAGGGCACTTCAGAGTTGATTTTGCTCAAGTTATCCTTAGAGCTTATGTGTAATTGTAATGATCTTTTTTGCTTACATTTTTTGTGGGTTTCATGAGCTTGCTTGTAAAGACTGTTTATTTTTAATAAAAGCACAGTACAGGCTGGCACCCTCCTGTTTTCATTAATAATAATAATAATAACCGCTTAAAAGCAAGATTGTGGCTATAGCACGAGACCAGCGGCGCGGCACCTTGACTTGTTCCTCCCCGGCATCTATCCCCGACGTCTCCGGAAAGGCTGCGGCAGCGTCGTCGCAGGTTACGATTGAAGGACGCGTGCGTGTACACTGCCGACCGAGTTTTCTTTGGTCCAAGCCTCCTCTTGCACTGAACGGCTCGCGTCCTTGCCAAGATGGCTGGCTCGGCCACACGCACCACGCACGCGCACGTTTGGTGGACTAGTTATCACTAGCAGTTACTACTACGGTTGGACTTGGACCAATCGAGAAAAGGTTGATTTTCGGGCTCCTATCTAGTTGGGTGAGGCTGAATCGATCGATGCCGACGTTTTTTTGGGTGGGCATTGGATTGGGCGTGTTGTAAAACACGCGGACTGTATCCTAGAAGGAAAGGAGAAGGATGAATCCTAATCCTAGTCCGTTTGTATGTGGGCTCTTACCAAAACTCTTAGGCCTTGGCAGGACTATATATACGTGGGAGCTCTATGTTGTAATAACGAAGATTCAGATGAATAAAGGATAGTCTCCCTACACCTTGTGTCTATGTGTTCTACTTTCATCCTACTATGTGATCGTGAGAGTCGGAGAGGGGAAGGTCCTAACCGTTGATGACAAGTTTCACAACACGTTATCAGCACGAAAAGCTCTTCGTCGACATCGCCGTTGAAGCTGCCGCCGATCTTCGGCACCGACGCTCGTGCCGACGCCTCGCCGCAACTACTTCGACGACGTCGACATCCCCGACGTTGTTAGCGGAACGGATCTGCTATCTCTGCCTGCTACAAATCTGCACTGCATCGACTCATCGTCACGCCGGCAGGTCCCCACGGCCTAGCCGAACTGTCCTTGCGGCAGCCTTCGCTTCTTCTAGAATTCAAGAAACAAAGGTATGAATTGCAAAGCCAATGTGTCAACCATTGAGCCGATCGAAAAAAAAAAATTCACTTAGAAACTGTACACGAAGTACATGGGCTTTTATTCTTTTTCTGTACAACAAGGAGTACAGAAACAAATGAATAGGCATGGCAGCCTACGCCATCATACACCATAACATGCATACAGTTTGCATAGTAGCGATATGTCACAAGGCCATCGATGTTAACCACCGTCCACGTCAGTTGACGTTCTGCAGAGAACCCCCGCGCGTCAATCTTGCAGTTGGCGTTTTGCAGAGAACAACCGATCTACCGGCTAGAAGCTAATAGATCAAATTTTATGTCAAACCGATCTACAAGCTAGAAGCTAATAATAGATCAAATTCTATTGTCAATGTATATGGTATATATATACTACGCCTGCAGTTAGCAAACCTCCACCGCCAATCTGAATTATTGGCCGAGTCCTGAAGCATCTAACGTGGAGCATACATGTGAAAAAAAAAAAAAAGAATTACGCATAGATATAGATTAACGAGAAGATTAATCTTATCATTATAGTCATATGTACATCGACTAGCTAGAAAGTATATTGGGTAGTGTTCCACAGTTGTTGTGACGTACGTACTAGCCAGATGATATCATCCTCGCAGAAGCTAAGGGCTTGCAGCTCGTCACCCGTGGTGTCACCCGTGGTATTGCAACAGACAGAGCAACCATCAGGGCTACACGGACTCACGCCCCGAACGCACGTCTACTGTTGCTGCACTCTTGGCGCTAATTTGAACTCATTGAACGTAGTTCTTCCGCTGTACGGGTGTTTGAGCGCCGACTGTTCCGGGGGCGGAGGCAAGCAGCCTACCACTATGTCGTGCATCATTGTGCGTTGGGTTCTTCATTCGGCTCAAACGAACCGAAAAGGAAATTCTGGATATTGGTTATGGCGTTGTATTGAAAGAAAAGAAAAAAACTCATGTTTTCTAGCAGAAAAATTATGGGTAGGCATTTAATTATAAAAGTCTTCTGTTTATATACATTTAAAGCATTTATCTATTCATGTATATATGCCTTGTTTTGTTTTCTATGCTCTTTTGAAAGCATTTATTTATCACACATCATTTTTTTTATACCATGCATTTATAAAAATAAAAAACTTGAATGATTACACTAGAAACATGGTATAAGGTGTATGAGCTCTCTAAATCCTGCAGACCTTAGACTTTACTTTTGAGAGTCTCATATTTATTTTTCCTAGCATAAGTTTTTTTTTTTTTTTCTTGGATGAATGAATGCTTGGTATAAATTCTGAAAATTTGCATATATCATAATCCTGAAAAATGCTAGGATGCTTCTAAGAATATTTAGAGTAACCATCCACTATCTTTTTACACCTTGCTACTCGTTTACATGTAGTAAACTTATATGCACATGCTCCAAGTTATGGTAGTTTGCATGCCTTAAAAAGAAGAAGCAATATCCTAAAATTACTCGAAAGTAAAAGTATTTGTTACATCATTATTAAATTCATGTAAGATATTTTGCTACCATTGAAGTGTAGTAAACTCAGTATATATATTTCTGAATTACTCTCTAAAATGAGTATATGATAGATAAAAGTAACAAATGCATTGTGGGACTCATTGCATGAGTAAAATCCCAAATTATGATTATAGAATATCATATTGCATTGAAAGTCGAATTTTGAAGCTTGTATGCTTAACGCTGCTCTATAAACAATAGCTCGAAGCTTTGTAAATGTCTAGAAGACAAGATGGTAAATAAGATTTTATCAAACTATATTCTTGAAGAAGTGTCTCTTGTGTATAATAATATCAAAGAGCAATGTAATACTTGAAGTATTTGAATTTACCATCGAAACTACTCATAAAAATTGAGTTAGAATTTTTAGACAGCTTTATGAATCAGGATATTATCGATTGCAATAACTTTGAATATATGGCTTGCATTTATATTACACCCCTTGAAGGCTTGTGATTGTTTATCATAACTATATAGAACGGTTAAAGTTTCTCTTGAAGACGAACTTAAATCATGTGCTTAGATTTGTTGTTTTTTTTTAATTCATATCCTGAAGTATTGATAGTAGTGATGGTGGTGCATTAAGTTTTAATTCTGTTGAATTAAGTGGTTCATGGTTAATTTGTTAGCTTGAAGACTAATACGAAAACATTTAATATTCTTAGTTGCAATTCCTATTACTTGAAGTAATATGTGTGAACTTCTCATGGAATAAATTAGATTTATATGTTTCACATATAAACAATTGCCTATTGCCTATCAAAATATTTTTTTTGTATTAATTTATCCACAAAGAAGCCTTAATTAGCCATGAAGGTTATAGTTCTTTGTGCATCACTACCATGTAGGTAGATGGCAAACTGAATTTCCTAAAAGCACATGAATAGTTGGACTATACTGGCATATTAACTGGTCTTAGAAGGATCGATTTAGTCAAGAAATTGTATAATCCTAAGTATTTAATTTTTAATCTTGAGAACTAGAAATTATATTCTACCCCGAGTCCTATGGTGTACACTGAATAGTACATTGGATATGCGAATTTCATGTCATAATCATTGAATACTAGAAGTATGATTTGGATTCTATGGATGCATTAGAATTGATATTCATAGATAATGCTTGAAGCAATTACTACTTGAAGTAGTTATGGCATGAAAAGGGGGAGTAATTTTGGATAAAGGCATAAGAAAATGTGAATAATATATATTTAATAGGCATAGCCATCCTAAATCAATTTTAAAGTGCATGTATCGGGACTTGAAGTTCTGCCCGCGTCCCTTCCGGCCGAGTTAACTTTCTCTACTGCACTAATTGCAAGTAAGCTTGTAGCTTTGTATTTTGTTGTTATCTATTATGTTAGACTGAATTCTAACGTTTCACATTACAACTGCATATGTATCTCATTGAGCTACAAGTATCTCAACTCTTGCATGAATATTAGCATAGCAGCTATAATTGTGGCTAGTAGCTATCTTTGTGCTTCCCTCATAATCAAATTGGCTAGCTAGCATGCTATGTCTATATGGTTCCCGTTGAACTAAGGAATGCTTTGCTTTCGATGCATTGCATGCATAAGCAATAGATTGATCTAGGGCCGAGCGACCTAAGATCGGGGGAGTGAGTTTATGAAATTTTCTCAATGGAGACTAACCCATTTGATGGGATGAATTATCGTGGAACTAAGATAGTGGATAACACAATTATGATGATTTGGGATTTATGAAGAAAAGGTATTAAGGGATTTTTGCATTGATGGCAATTAGAAAATTCTAGAAGAAATTCCATGTGAACTTGTATGTTGCGTATCTATATTTTCGTAGTATATGGTCCATATTTTTAATTGTATGAGTACTTGGATCAATTTATTAGGCTAAATAATAAAGAAGCTAGAGAATGAAATAGTTTTCTAAACTATGTTTTGTGCATACCAGGGGGAGAACATCCCTGAGTTCATAGGAATGATGAACATTCTTAAGTGCACTTTAAGTATTCTAGCTCACTGCATAATGAATAATAACCCCCATGTTTAAATATGTGCGTGAATATTTCCCATAAAACCTAATCATAGCATACATAAATGGGCCTCCACTTGTAGTTGGAGATATATGAATTTGAATTGTTTTAAGCCCATGATAGGGGATATCTATTGAAGTATGCTATTAAAGATCTAATATTGGCAATAGGGGAGAGAAAGCCTATTTTGAATGCCAAATATTATTTCCGAGAGAAGAAAAAATGATCTAGAAAATTTTCTTGAAGCTTGAAGCAGGAATACTATCACGCACTAAGTCAACTAATAGTTTGACTAATGCTCTTGTGAAAGCATGAAGCGGAGCATATGCCAGATATTTTTAGAAATGAGAGGAGTAACTTGAAGTTATAAACTAGAAGTTGTGTTTACTAGTAGTAAACTATGTATACTATCAAGCTAAATCTACGGGGACGCCTGTGGGTTCTAGTTTAGTATATACTTGTTAAATAGAAATGAAATGGAACTCCTCCATTCTCATGAAGAGAACGCCTCATGAAGAAGGTTGAGCACCTCATGAAGAGGATCATCATGAAGATGAAATCCAACATACTAAGCGCGCGCATCATTAGTGTTGGATATGTAGAACAATATACCATCTCTTGTTTGGGAAATGACAGAGATAAAATATTCTCACATTGTGAGAGTATTAGGAGAAGAGAAAATAGTTGTCGACAACACTACCTCTTTAATTGCGAATGTTTCTCTTGTGAGAACCCGGATCCGGAAAATAAAGTCCATGGCAAAATCGCTTGTAGCGATTATATCGGGTCAATGAAGAAAGCAATTGAGGTTGAATCTTCTATTAAGAAGAAATGAATGTTCTGCTATATCTCTAGCAAATGAAACAAATGAATATTGAATATGCAGTTAATAAGTGGATTATGAAAATCCATACAGTTCCCGAAGAATATATAAATCGCAACTTGTAGAAATCTCATACTAAGTATTGAAGTCTAAGGTACATATATTCCTGAATGAATATTCAAGTCTCAAGAAGAGCATGTCCTAGAAGGATTACAATCATTGAATTATTTTATAGTGAATAACTCAATGTTATTGTGTATATCACTCATCTCTCATGCAAGAGAGAATATATCTCATAGAAGAGAATTAATAATTCACTAAGAATGAAAGTATATCCTTGAAGGAATTAATCCATGAAGGATTTACCAGTCAATTCTTGAATGAACACCATGCATATCCCTGAAGTGAATATAGACCCGAGAAAAAGAAAATGAGGAATCTTAAACACCATGAAGGTGTCATCGAAACACTTAGAAAGTGTATGAAAAGCTAGCAATAGTAATGATATCCTCTATATACCATAGAAGGTATAAGAATAATGGTGGTTTTGGCAATTGAATTATCCCCTAAATGTCAAATGCAAGGCTGGATTTATTATTTAGTGGTACAGTCAAAATCTTGAAGATTCATGGATATACAATTTTGAAAATCCACTAAGGATTATTTATACACTATCTAGAAGATATTGAATATTAATTTATTTACCCCCACTATCCTTTGAAAGGATTTATTTCTCTGAAGAATAATATTTATTTGTTTTGCACAACTAAAAGGTGGTCATTATGCATGAAGCATATTGCTCTTGTTTATACCCATATAATTCATAGAAGAATTATGAGCCAACTTTAGAAAGTTATAGTATTATGGTACCGCATACCATTAGTTTGCACACGTTTATGAAAAGTGTTGTTTGAACCATGAAGTTCAAAGTTTGGCTTTATGAGGGGGGCATATTTTATTGAATCTGCCTTTAAGGTAAACCACTAGAATCACAAAGATCAAGTAGATCATATTGTTAAAACACTGAATTTTATGCATAGATTATGAAGATGAACATCTATTCACGAAGAATAGAGTATCCTGAAGAATATATGACCAAGAAGGTTAAATGTTGTACTCTTTTCCCTATGTGAGTTTTACTAGAAGGTTTCTCACACAAGGTTTTTAATGAGACAACATGTGCAATGCAATTAACGAATGTGATGTACTCTTTTCTCCAAGAACCGTTTTTTCCCACTCGGTTTTTCGGATGGAGTTTTTGATGAGGCATATGCATATCGTGGTAATCGCCCAAGGGGAGTGTTGTAAAACACGCGGACTCTATCCTAGAAGGAAAGGAGAAGGATGAATCCTAATCCTAGTCCGTTTGTATGTGGGCTCTTACCAAAACTCTTAGGCCTTGGCAGGACTATATATACGTGGGAGCTCTATGTTGTAATAACGAAGATTCAGATGAATAAAGGATAGTCTCCCTACACCTTGTGTCTATGTGTTCTACTTTCATCCTACCATGTGATCGTGAGAGTCGGAGAGGGAAGGTCCTAACCGCTGATGACAAGTTTCACAACAGCGAACCTGCACGAAACAACGATGCCCCTCCAAGATCCGATTTTTAATTTCTGTCTCCAATTTCGCTGCATTATTAATTTCGTCTGAAAGTCACGGTTTTCTACTAGCTAGTTCGATGGTCCGATTGGTTGCACGCACTGATCGATCGCTACCTGTTTTGTCGTCAGCTAGCTTAGCTGGGGTATGAGTAGTGCTTCAACACGCGAAAAACCCTCCGATTGGGAGGACCATCATTTGGAGCACTACTACAACAAGCAAAGTACTCTCTCCGTTTCAAATTGTAAGTCGTTTTGATATTTCTAGATTCATAGTTTTTGTTATGCACCGAGACATAATATATATCTAGATGCATAACAAAATCTATGAACCTAGAAAAGTCAAAACGATCTACAATTTAAAACAGAGTAAGTAGTATTATTAAGCGCATTGTTGTTCGTAACGCAAGGATGCCACGTCGCCATGAAACATGATGTTGCGACAAGGGTTTATTTCTTTGGAAGAATTAATTTATTGTCCTTTATAGCAAAAAAAATGTACAAATCCACCAAAGTGAGTAGTACGTATAAACCACTGCGGGCACCGGCAAGTTAGTAACACAAGCTAACAATAACAAAAGCCCTCAACAAAAGCAACATTTCCTAACTCAAGCCAGAGCATTCTCTCATCTATGTTCTCCTAGGTAAAAAAGGGGCAAGTGCAACTTTTTGCAAGGAAATACATACGCAAGAGGGTGTGGTCCAAATGAAAAGGAAAGTATCAGAAGCTCTCATCAAGGTCTGACGCGTAGCCTAGGGGGTGCTCGATTTGTTTTTTTTTTGTCAGACAAGCCATTGAGTTCTTCTGCAAGATCCTATGACAACTTGCGGGGCCACCAATATTATTGATGTGGGCGTTGAACACACAAACATGAATGTTGAAGCCACTATCCACGGTGTTGTGTTTGGGACGTCCTGATACCACTTCAACCATATTTTTCAAGACCCTACATTTCTTGATTGATGCGGTGTTTTCCAAAACCAGCATGTATTTATAAATGAACGAAAAGAATCACATAGATTTTTCAAAAAAAAAAAAAAAAAGAATCACATACGAAATTAACATGTACTCTGCCTATTATCCATGTACAAGTATAAAACCTAGTTTTCCTGCAAAAGAAAGCACAAAAATCTACAACTTCGAAATGAACATAACAAATTAACCAATAATATACAGGCTGATCATGTACCAAACTATATCCTATTCTAAATTTTGAATTGTATTCGAACCAGCTGTATCCTCCTAAATTAAGACGATGCGCCGTATCAGAACTCTTGAAACACCGTACCACCCCCTCATGTCGCCTTTCGTTGAGGAGTAGTGTCGTTGTATCCGATGCCCTTCCTTGTTGTCGGGAAGATCAAGAACACGAAGCTCGACAGGACCGCCGTCCCGAGCGGGAGATTCTTGAGAAGCTCGTTGGTGTTGTCGTCAGCGGCCGGGAAGAAGCACTTCTGCAGCCCGACGTCGCTGAATGCCACGGTGAGGAACACGACGGCGGTGAAGAAGGCGTGGATGTAGTCCAGCGGCCTGAGCCGGAGCCTCTGGAGCTGGCCGAGCGTCCACTCCCGCTCTTCCTCCTCGCCGGAGAAGTTGAACACGTTGAACCCGTGCGGCGTCGCCACGCCGTAGTAGAGCTTGCCGTCGCGGCCGACGAGGCTGTCCGTGAAGGAGAAGAAGAGGGAGCAGGCGGCCAGGACGCCGACCAGCACCGCCGTCAGCCACTGGTTGCTGGCTGCCCTGCAGTCGCCGTGGTTGGTGAAGGACGGGGACAGCGCCTGGTACGCTAGCACCGTGCCCGTCGGCAGGAGCTGCGCCAGGTTCGCCGCGCTTGTCATCACCTTGTCTGCCGTTGTGCTGGACCCTGCTGTTGCCATCACCGTTGGCATGGTTGTCGTCGGTGATGAGTCATCGTCGGCTCCGACGCCCTTGGGTGTCGCCGGTGCTATGCCGTTGTTCGTATGCGGCGAAGACATCTGGATTGTCACGGTAGACGGCTGAGGAGAAGATGCCATCGCGCTGGTATATATGCTTGGGGTTTCTGATCTTAATGTGGTGAGGTCCGTTCGTAGTAGAGAACTAGAGATCACTGGCTGCTTATATAGGACATCATCATCATCGTGGAATGATTCCAAGGTGAGCTAGCGCGTTGATTTGTCTCTACTTGAAAGGTCTTGTTGTTGTTGTGAAGAAGGGTTATAGTTGCATGGACTTCAACAGTTCAACTGCCCAAGCGTGGTCATCCGGTCATCATCCCCGTGATAGTCACGATATTTTCCAACTTTTCATTTTGCAAGTCACTGTAGAGTGCAAGTTGGCCATAACGGATTTAAAAAATCTGGAGAGAATTCCAAGTAGGATATGAAGTCTTTTTATGATGCCTGCCATGAATGAATATAATTCTAGGAACGTGAGGACGTGGCACTACTACAGCCCATCACTAATCAGTATGGATTGCTTTGGAACTGCCGAACCGGCAATGATAGAGTATATCACCGTAGATTCATAGCTTCAGCCAACAATGATAACGCAATCGACAACACTATATATCACTGCTAGTTCGTGGCTTTGAACCCGTAGTAATAGCTATTTTTTGGCATAAAAAATCATAATTTTGTCATACAAGATCAGATTAAGGCAAATTTTATCTCAAAATTGCATGGATTCAACTTCCCGAGTGTGGTCATCCAGTCATCTTCCCTTCATAGTCACGACATTTTCCAAGCAGCAACCTACATGGAATTCTCTCCCGATTTTTTTTAATCTGTTGTGTCCAACTTGCGGTCTACATTGACTTGCAAAACGACGTTTACATGGATCTCAATCTAAATATATTAGGGTGGTGGATTGGGGTTGGAATCTAAACTACAATTTATTCCAACACACATGGATTTGAGGTGAATATGAGTAACTTTTATATAAATGATTACATGAACAATAACCTTTATATAACCACAAAAGAAATGAACAATAACTTTTATATATACTACTATAAGCATGTATATAATTTGAGTAATTGTAGATGAAAATCTATCAAGTTTGACTTTTCTAAATCCTAATATAAGAGACACGTGATTTATTTAATAGTCAAGTCTACAGTGCAAGTCATCAAACATCCACGCTAGCCGTTCGCACGGCAAGGACGAATGGACGACGACGACGTGTCCCCAGCCGTTCGTACGCTTGGGGAAAATTGCAGCGACACACTCCAGCACGGTAAGCCAACCAGCACGAGCGTCTGGACTTGAGAACATGCGATGCTATTGACGCACGAAGAGGACCAAGAAATGGTCGCCGATGGACGCATGTGCCAATGGCCGACGACGTGGACGATACAAGAGCCCGCGCAGTGATGAAAACGGAGTCCAAAGCATCGAAGCTGGCTCAAAACAGAGACGAAGCTTCGATGACGTAATGAAAATTTTCAGCCATGTCACCTCCATTGCTCTAGGCTGCTAGCCGCTCAAGCGTGTTGTGGTGGAAAGGACGCAGCGGCTACTCCCTAGTGGAAATGGACCGTTCCTTTGCTATAGTTGGTTGGACCAAGAAAATCTCGCAAACCAACATGGAGAGAAAGCTACCGTTTGTCCACATCCAACGAATCCAACGGCAGTTTCGTCTCATTCACCTTTCCGGCCCCGACGATTTTTCAGCATCGGTCGTTATCCATCCGTCACAACACAACACCATGGCGATACAATCGCATCCGTTGGGCATCAACATTTTTGTCTGGGCAATATATATGGGATAATGGGAGTCTGAATGATAGGAAAAAAAAGAGAAGACACGAAAAAAAAAAAATTTCTTGTATGTTTTTTTTATGCATGTTCTGTATCTCTTTCCTTGTATTGACACATTATATCCTAAAAAACAGTCGTATGTCT
>JADLZK010012606.1:0-78218 GCA_015847255.1 Hyparrhenia diplandra | reverse complement strand
AAGGAACACAAAAGTGACACCAAACAAGAAAATGAGCCCCTGAGGGCGCAGCCGAGCCCACGGACCACCCCATCAAACACGCCCTTAGTCTACCGACCAATTTGCACCGTGAGAGTGTTGGTTTTAAAGTAGCTTATATAAGTCAAAAACTATAAAACCAAATATTTTACATACAAAAATCTAATAGAGTCGGACAAATAAATTTTAGGATTTTTTTTAGTAGTGATCATCGACCACATAGGAAGTTACGTTATATATTTGCATCATGAACCATATCCTACTTCTTATTCTTACCCACGTCATTTCACGTTTGATTAGACGAGGATATGTGCGCGCATACGCATTACGCTTTACGCACGACTAGGTCGGTTTTCCCAATTATGAAAAGTTTGGGAAATGAGATAGATGGGAATTGAGTCTTTTTTTTAGAATCACACAGTACAACGTAAATGCCCACAAGGCACACACAAAAACTAACTCGTCGAGGAGCATTCCTCTTCTCTGTCGTATTCTTGTATTTGGTGTTCACTTCACATAATTTTTTTCATCTCACCTGAAATCCAACTAGAACTAGCAGTTCGTGGATGTGCATGTGTGATTTGCAATCTTAAAAGTTAACTTAGTAGTGACATCTGCTCCGGCATGAATTATGCGCCCGAAGATGGATAAATTGGAATTCTCTATGACGGAAAAAAATGCAGTAGGGTAAATTACAATTTAACTCGTCTCTCACAATCACCGATAGCCAAGGTGCTCTGTAAACATAGGAAGGAAACGAAACGTGTCCTAATGCACGATAGTTCTACGTACGTGACTCAGCCCCAAGTGCTACTCTTGGAGACTTGCTCGCAATGATCTACTCCCTCCGTCCCCATGCCTTCCCGACGTTTTTGACTTTTGAACTTACATGTTTGACCATCCGTCTTATTCAAAATGTTTTTGCAAATCATAAAAATAAATTAATCAATATTCAAGTATCTTCATTGAAAAAAAATAAGTCGTAACAAAATAAATTATATTTGTGCAAAAAATTTGAATAAGGCAAGTATTGAAGAAGATGGCACGGAATCCGTGGTGACAAACTCGGTGGGACGGAGGGAGTATACTCAGGGCGTCGTTTTCTTCCATTGTCTTGGACCTCTGTAATTTTGTCATCCAAGAAGTACCAACAGCCAGACCGGGTTCGAACGAGGGAGACAAGTGCTTTGGCGGGCGGAAGGGTGCGGTGTCCAGTCCTGGTGACCATATCGAACACCGTGGGCTCATTCCTCGATTGCTCATTGATCTAGTACACGCAGTTGGTTGTCACACCCGGCGCATCCCTTGGTAGCAGCACCACAGGATGGCTCTTGCCGACGAACACCGGTAGCCTCCCATGTCCGTCACCACGTTCCATCATGGCCGGGCGGGGCTATACTTGAGGACTAAGATGTCGCCCTTCAACATGACGAACCGCCACCCACCGGCGCCGCCAAACAGCGGGCGTTGGTGGCGTTCCGCCACACTTGGTACAAGCTACTGCTGTAAGTGCAATCAAGCTCTAAGTGAGTTTTGACGTTGATGACCACCTAATTAGGGAACTAATGAGATTCGTCGAGATGATATGCAGGAAATTAGAAAGGAGGATGATGAACAGGTTGGAGGACCCCTCATTATGCTTTGGAGGCACCCTCAACTCATGAAGGCCTAATCATTTCATATTTTGAATATTGAGTATAGGAAAAACCGTACTATTAAGAGGGATCCGAAGGCAACTGGTCAACTGTCGAATCAAAAGCTCAAACCTACCTCGGTTTCATCACCTCACATACCCAAGACAACCAAAGAAAAATCGAGATTCTAATTCGCTATTTTTGGACCGCAGCAAAGACAAGGGTTGAGAGGAGCACTGCTGCTCTCAAATCTGACCGTTGGGCCCAAGGGATATAAATATCCTTTGCTGCCCCTCCCAACGGGTATCTTCTTCCCCAGAGCATTATTTTGAAGAAGAGCACACCAGAACTCTTTCTCTCTCTCCTCCATTGTTGCTTCTCCACTCCCCAAGTGAGATTTCGAATCCCACCAGCAAAACTTGAGGGAAAAGAGGGGAAACTTCGATTGGAGACCGGATCTACAACTTCCCCACCTTGAAAGAGCATTTGGTTCGCGTTTGGCCGAACTCTAGGGTTCTTTATTCTTGGAGCTTGCTCCTAGGCGGCTAGGTGTCGCCCTTGAGCTTGCCAACTCGTGTGGCAGCCTTGGGAGGTTTGTAACCTCGTTCTAAATCAAGAAAATCACCCCACATCTCTAGGGTTTGGTCCCTAAACTTGTGAACGAGGGAAAAGGCAAGCCTTAGTGGCGAGCCAAACCTTGTGTGGCAACCCCAACAACGTGGAGTAGGGCAGCCTTGGTGGCGACGCTGAACCACGGGTTAAATCGCTTGTCTCGTGTGCTGATTTACATTTCTACATTCTATATTTGTGAGCTAGGGTTTCAACTCTAGTGTTCTTGCTACTGTGGTTCAGTTTTGTTATGTTCTGTACCTGTGTTCAGCAGTCCTGCAGGAGGAGTGGAATACACTCTATGAGAGTTTTCCAGTTTGAGTTCGCAAGACTATCGATTCATTTTATTTAGACCGGGGCTTGTTGTTGCTCCTAGGGAGGAGCAATCTTTGTCCATTCTTATATCTGCTCGAGCTGAATTTTTGTAGGAAGTTTTAACAGGTCACGCCTATTCACCCCCCTCTAGGCGTCCGCGAGATCCTACAACCGCCGAAGAAGAAGACATTCTTGACGCTTGTGAACTTGGCGCGATGTCATAGGGCGCGCGTGGGCGGCGAGGTCGAATAGGGCGCCCGAAGCGCGCCGTCCAGCAAGGGTTCAACGATGGGCCTCCATCGTTGTCGCCGGGAATGTGGAGAGGAAAAGAGGAAGGAAAAACGAGATAGGCGTGTGCGCAACCTGGGCTAAGGTGAGAGGAAAAGAAGGACCGGGCTGTAACCAGAGACTTGGTCAAACTGTTGGGCTAAACTGAATGGGCTGGACGCCTGAAATTTTGGGTTTTTATTAGTAGGTATAGATTTATGAACTTTTCAGAGAGCTACCAAAACTTTGTTCATAAACAATAGTGTGCCAATTCTTTGGCTATAAACCAATTGATGACTTCAATTTTGGTGTGTCAAAGTTTTGGTTTGGCAAAAATTGGTAACCGACTAATCAGGCCCTAAGATACAACTATACCTTGTCACAGCCCATCACGTGGTGCCCAAAAGGCTCGCACACATGTGTCAGGAGGGGGCCAATAGGGGCCGGCAACTGTCGTCGTCGTCATTATCATCGTTATTAAGCAAAAGTTATTTAGGGAATATAATAGGATATTTTTTTAGATGTCAGTCTTTCCCGGACTATAAATACAAGGGAGATGTAGGTTATTTAGGGAATATAATAGGATATTTTTTTAGATGTCAGTCTTCCCGACTATAAATACAAGGGAGATGTACTCCATTGAATCTTAAGCAAAAGAAATAAAGAAAAAAATGTCGCCTAGGTGGCTTATAAATTCATCTTGAGTTTGCATGTGATTGTAAATTGTAATTTGCTAGCCCGCTGTAACTACTAACTAGCCATGCATGCTGAGACAAAGCAGCAACCTGCAATGGCAGGGTTATTTTATTTGTATGAATGATCACTTGATTTAGTTTTGATTACCAATAGCAGGCGCACTGTCGATTAAGATATGTTTGGTTTCTGATTCGGATTGTCTGAAAATTGAGTTTTTGAAGTGACATAGATCTCTGAAACTTATGCTCTCAGTTCGGACTTATTTGTGTTGTTGCATGCGGTCTTTGTTTTATTGTTGATTTCGGTAGCGATTAAGGAGCACCGTGATCCATAATTATATCTCTACTTTCCTTTCCTCTTGAAAACACTATTGTTTCCTCTTTTCACCAGTTGATCTTGGCGCCCTTGCCTGCTACTGCTTATGTACATCAAAACTCAAGAATAAATCTGCCTGTGATCTCTCACACAAGTTGAACATCTTCAGTCACATTTAAATTTGCTATTCTTTTGTTTGTGGAACCTTTTGTGATTGTGTGATCACAAAATCTCAATTCAGTTTTGAGTTTTATTTTTAAGAGGGATTTGCTAAGGTACAAAACTTTGTATAAGGCATCCTTGAAAACTGCTAGTGCCTGCATATTATACAATTGTCCTGAAATTTACCTACGGGCTTTGTCCAAAACCTCAGTTACATTCCTGTCATTCAAGACTCTGTTGGTTCCTTAATAATAGGATGATAGAAACTTTGTTCAGCATGAAGCTTTGCAAGCAGTGGTGTATGCACATCTATTTTCTTTTCTTCTGTGAAATCCTAATTTTGCATATTATAGAGTGCCAATGAATCTGATGTCAGCTTGTCCATTCCATGAAATTTCAGCTCCTGATAAGCAACCACCTGTTATGCTGGAAGATGGAGATACAACAAGGGTCTCCGCTGTAAGTCTCTGAGAACTCATATACAATGTCATCATTTAACGACAATATGTATTGATATTTGTTATAGGAAGTATGCAAGGTTGAATTCCGTTTCTTTAAAATTGCCCAGGATCCATTTGACCTGATCAGAGAGCACATTTATCCAATTCTTCCCGCATCAGATGTATTGTCTGCTAGACTGGTGAATCACAATTGGTATAGGGCATATGATGCAGGATATCTCAGTCAAGTTCACCCTGCGCGTGGAGGCAGCATCACCCTTGGATTCTTATTGGCTACAGGCAAACTTCAGAGGCATGCTTCTATGGGATTAAAAGCACGAAGGCGTCTTAAAGAGCTTGAAGAGAATTTCCCTGATCGTGATGCACGGATCATTGGATCAAGCAATGGACTATACCTTATCCATATGAGAAATCCAGAAGGATGGTAATAGTGAACCCAGCTGTGGGTCAGAGTCGTACAGTCTGCCCTCCAGTGAGTGCCGAGGGCAAGGCCAATGGAGGCTACAAGTAGTAGTGGTTCTAGTAATGTCATCGACCAAAATATTGGGCCCCGAGACATTCTCATTATAACGAAACCGTCGCCCATCTAGGCCCAAAGAAAAACTCACCGCCAATACCCCATAAGGCGACGGCCCAGACGACTAAGGGCCGAGCCCGGAGGCTCGACGACCCACGAAGACGATGATGGCCCGAAAATGGCCCACAGAGGCCACCACCATGACGGACGCCGAGTACAAATACTCGGCCCAATCGACAAGCCAGCCCACGACCTTTGTCCGCCTCCATAGCCCGCATTGTCCACCGGTTTACTACGCCGGGGAATGACAAAGGGCCGAGGAACTCCACGAATCGAAGGACCATGACGCCTCTCTACGTCACCGCTTGCCGTGGAAGCCTCGGATCACACTCCGACTTCCGTCCCCGCCCGAGAGCAACCCTCGGGCGCCGGAAGTCTAAGGGCCGAGGATGGCCCGCTAGCCATCCTCGGGCGTAAACCCGCCCCGCCCGAGGGAGACCGGACCTGCACCTGGGCGGGCGGCTCAACTATCCCACCAAGGGTCACGCACCCTCGGGCATGGGGAGGTTTCGTCCCGGGAGGAAGGGGAATAGCTGCATTTAATGCGGTTGCACAGCAGGCGATGCGTCAGGCCATCGATTACGCTCAGTCAAATCGACCTGCCAAAATCCCTCCCCAATCCATCCGATGGGACACAAAGCTGTGCTGGTGATGCATTACACCACACGGCACGGGAAATCAGGAAGCACTGTTCATTTCCCCAGAACAACCGCCACGACGCCACGTTAAGCCGGACCCTCGGGCACGCTACACGTCGCCCCCGAACTTGCTGGGGCCGCCCCTCGCCATGCGGACTGTGAGGGACGCCTCACAGGCCCTCGGGGTTGCACCAGGGAGCGGCACGATCACCATCGGATCAAGACGCGTGTCATCATCCAAGCTCACGACGGGACGTCAGCCCTCGGACGCGCACATGCAACCAGTGCAGCCTCGGGAATTAGCCACCTAAGCATCTGCCAATGTAAACGTTACTGCCTCCTTCCCACTATAAAAGGAGAGGTAATGCCCCATTAGCAAGGGGATGGGCAACCAAATGACGAACAACCACCACCATTACACCCACGATCGCGAGGCTTGAGACCGTGTCTCTCCCTCGCAACCGCCTGTAAAACCCCTACTACGTGCTCTCACACCCCGTGGCGCCGAGGTAACACGAGCAGGGACTCACACCATTGGGCCAGGGCCCCGTTGGCCCGAACAGGATAAATCCGCCCGTGTCCCTGTCGATCTCTCGCTATGCCATTGGAGGGAAGGGGGCGACGGCACATAAATTTCTTTTGTTGCCGGCTTAAAGGCGCCCGCCGAAACGCCGGCGCGTTAGTAGCGCCCGGTAGGCGGACTTGCGCCCGTGCGCAATCTACTTCCTCCGTCGACCCTCATGCTTTTTTCCGCCAATCTTTCCGCCATGCCCGCCGGAGCTCCCATGGCGAAACACCCTTGTTCTTCGGAACGTTGGGGTTCGCCACCCGAACACAACTACGAGACCAGCGACTCCGCCCGCGGTGGCGGTGGAGAGGAGGGCGCGATCCCCACCGCGGCGTGGGCCGCTATCCGCGGCCCCGCGCAAGACAGTAAGACGGACGCCGCCAAGACGCTAGACGCAGCCGCGCGGACATGGAGCCAGAAGACCCGCCTCGGTACCAAGCCGTGGCACCCCGAGGTCCAAGGCGCCCGTGGATCTCCCCGCCGCCGCCGCTGTCGGCCGGAGGCCCCGGCCGCCGAACCGACGGAGAACAATCCACCATTCCGAAGGCGTCCCAAAGAAACCCGCCAAGCAGACGGGAGACCCTGAGGAAGCCTTCGCAAGGGAGAGCACGGGAAAGGCCGCCGGTCATCCTCTGAATGTTATCCCCGAGACCGAGTATCCGCACGAATACTTCCTCGAGAGGAGGTTACCGGATCCCCGCCCCACCTCCACAACCCGGAACATTCGGGCCCGGTATCGAACCGGAGGAGTCCATCTACCGACCGAAAACCGTAACCTCCTCCTCGTCAGGCGTCCCGGAGGAGACGACGGGATGACTACTATGACCCCACGTGGTTATGGTAAAGACTCCGTAATAAGACGACCATTCCACGCCCCCCGACGAGAGAGAAAATGGCTTATGACGTTTTGACGACGCCAAATGAAAAATCATTGGCGAAGAGATCCACAAGCCGTTGGAGGCTAAGTTCATAAAAGAAGTATCCCACCCAAAGTGGTTAGCTAATCCCGTATTAGTAGAGAAAAAGAATGGGAAATGGCGGATGTGTGTGGACTACACTAGTCTCAACAAAGCATGTCCGGTTGTTCCTTTTCCTTTGCCTCGAATCGACCAAATTGTCGACTCCACCGCTGGGTGCGAAACTTTGTCCTTTCCCCGATGCGTATTCGATACCATCAAATTAAAATGAAAGAGTCCGACCCAGCTCGCGACCTCGCTCATCATCCCTTTCGATGTATTGCTACCTCACAATGCCCTTCGGGTTGAGGAACGCCGGGCCTACCTACCAAATGTGCATGCATCATCTTCGAGAACTCATTGGGAGAATCGTGGAGGCCTACGCTGACGACATAGGTCAAAACCAAGAAGACAACGGACCCTCGTAGGGGACCTCGGGGAAACTTTCGAGTGTCTAAACAAGAAGGGAGTCAAGCTCAACCCCCGAGAAGTGCGCCTTCTGTCCCCCGAGGTATGCCGTTGGGCTTCATTGTCTCTCAACGAGGCATTGAAGCAAACCCCACCAAGGCGGACGCGATCACCAAGATGGGTCCGATCCGAGACCTCAAGGGAGTCCGAAGGTCATGGGCCCCCGGCTTCATTAAGGTGTTTATCTCACGCCTCGGGGGAAAGGGGGCTTCCCCTTTACCGGCTCCTTCGCAAGTCCAAGCACTTTGCCTGGACCCCCGAGGCTGAAGAGGCCCTCGGCAACCTCAAGATGCTCCTGACAAGTCCTCCGGTCCTAGTACCACCCAATCCAGGAGAAACCCTGCTCTTGTATATCACTGCCACTACTCAGGTGGTCAGCGCAGTGATTGTAGTAGAGCATCGGGAAGAGGGGCACACGCACCCAAAGATGCCGCCTACTCTACTTCATCGATGAAGTACTCTCCAACACCAAGACAAGGTATCCGCAGATGCAGAAGCTGCTATACGCCATCGTACTAGCACGAAGAAAACTTCACCATTACTTCCTCGCGCACCCAGTTGCCGTGGTATCCTCGTTCCCCCTCGGGGAAATACTCTAGAACCGAGAGGCCACGGGGAGAGGGCGAAGTGGGCGTGGAGCTCATGGGCGAGGCGATCTCGCCCTACCGCGCAAAGGCGATCAAGTCCCAAGTCCTAGCCGACTTCGTGGCCGAGTGGACAGACACCCGCCTACCCTCGCCCCCGATCCAAGCCGAGTGTTTGGACCATGTACTCGACGGGTCCATGATGAAGACAAAGCCTTGGGTTGGATTACTCCTTATATCACCCCCTCGGGGTTCACATAAGGTACGCCATCCGACCGCATTTCCCGCCTCCAACAACGCCGCGAGAATCACGAGGCACCGGTCAACGGTCTCCGGATCGCGGCACCTCGATCCGACGGTTGGAAACCAGGGAGATTCACGCTTGGTCATCGATCAAGTGATGAAAGCCTCGGGCGCCATGACCCGATGGAAGCCTTTCGCCAAGAAGTTCGCAAGCTAGAGGAGAAGTTCCATGGGCTCGAGCGCAAGCATACACCCAGCGCCATAACGGCCGCGATGAGCTCGCCAAGGTCGCAGCAACCCGAGGTACCGTTCCCCGAACGCCCTCACCCGAGACCTCGACGAACCATTAGTAAGATACGCCCCTGAGATGACCTCTGGGGCTCAAGAGGGCCCAACCGGCCGTGCCGGGCCGCCCGAGGCAATGGCGGTCGACCCAATCCCCGACCGAGGGAAGCCCGATGGAGTACCTCACCCGAGGTGAACTACCCGAGGACAAGACCGGGCCGCGCCCGGCTAGCCCGAAGGGCTAAGACCTTCATGCTAATCGGTGAGGAAAAGGAACTCTATAGGAGAGGGGCCTCGGGGAGTGTACATACGGTGCATACCCCGGCGTAAGGAAGAGAGCTGCTCGAAGACACTCATCAAGGGGAATGCGGTCACCACGCCGCCCCGAGGACCCCTCATGGGCAAAGTCTTTAGGCGTGGCTTCTCTCGCCCCTACGTCCGCGGACGCGAATCAAATCGCGGCGCACCGCAAAGGGGTGCCAATTCTACGAAAAAGACACATCTCCCTACGCAAGCCCTCCAAACCATACCGCTAACATGGTCGCTTTGCGGTATGGGGTTGGACATGATTGGTCCCCCGCAAAGGGCGCCGGAGGGCACACTCACGCCCCGGTCGCCATCGACAAATTCTCCAAGTGGATTGAAGCCCGAGCCGTGGTCAACCCTCGGTCGAGGAATCGTGAAGTTCTTTACAAACATCATCTCCCGGTTCGGTCCCAAACTCCATCATCACCGACAATGGGACCAACTTCGTGGGGAAGAAGTTCTTGGACTTTTTGTGATGACTATGGCATCCGGTTGATACCTCGCCGTGGCCCATCCAAAGACCAACGGCCGTGGAACGCGCCAACGGCATGATCCTACAGTGGACTCAAGCCGAGGATCTTCTACAACTAAAACCAACTGGGGAGAAGGTGGTACCGTGAGCTTCCATCATGCCTTATGGAGCCTTCTGACGACGAAGAAGCCGAGCCACGGGCTTTACTCCCTTCTTCCTGGTCTACGGAGCCGAGGCTATCCTGCCCTCCGACATCGAATACGGATCCCCGAGGCTCCGAGCCTATACCGAGCAAGGCAACTTGCGTGCAAGGTGTTGGTATTTGTTAACTTACGAGAAATAGATCCGCAAGCGCACGGATGTCCAAAGGAGCATTTCACCCGAAGGGTTTTAAATATCGAATCCACGAGGAAGATATGATAGGCGTTCAAATGATTAAAGACAAAGATAGAATACTAATGAGATTTTGTAGTAGTTAGCATATACTTAAACAAGGTAAGCCAATAATAAATAGTAATAAGGTAAATGAGACAGCAGAGGCACACACGTGGTGAGTATAGCATAAGATTAATTCCTAGTTAGATTAGGATTGATTTATGACAAAGGGACAGTTCTTAGGTAGCATACAAAGACTCTACTAAATGTTTAGACAGGCATAGCATAAGATCATATATATATCAAAACCATAGATAAGAATGTGCACCCAAAGATTACTTAAGAAAATCAGGAACGAAATAAGATAATCCCAAGAACCATTATCGACTAGTCTTATACACGGGGATGGATTGCAAAGGACTCAATAGTGTTTGTCACCACTACGATCTACCACACGACCCGGATATAAGGTGAATCCGCAAGTAAATTATATCTAAGCACCATGCTTACATACTCTCTACTACCTAGCACACTCGAGTAATATACTAGGAGCTCTACCTAATAAGCGCGTTGAATTATCATGAATAATGATCATATCAAATATGCTATGACTAGAATAAAGTAAAAATAGAATAATTGCATGCATAGTAATGAAATAGCACAAAGGTGTATGAGAACAATAATAATATTGATCCATAGTGTAACTTATCGATCCGTAACCGGAGCGTATGCTCTCTCTTCTCTAAACTCGACTTTCTATCTAAACTAGGCTCTAGATCTAGAGCGATGAATTAGCTATCCTATCTCTTGGTGGCGCCTCCTCTTCTCTGCCTTGGCTTCAACTTGATCTTCTTCTTGATGATGACTTGTGGCTTCGATCCAGTTCTTTTGAGACAAATTTAGGGGTCTATATATATGGGTCTTCTTATGTCTCTTCAAACTTCAAAGGGCATTGTGGTACTAATCTTCGTGCTTAACAATGCCCTCGGATCAAACCGACATCAAACGACCGGTTTAGATTGCGTCTTAGAGGCGGTGGAGGAAGGTTCCGGAGACAGGGCTGACTTGGCGACCTGCCAGCCGATCGGCCCAGAGTGGGTCCCACTTCCGGCCCCGCGATGCGTCGTGGCTTCGGAGTCTTCTAGATGATGTTTTTCTTCGTGTCAAGTTTCGGTCCACGCCGGGTAATCCGAGCCTTCTAGACTTGTTTCGAGTTGGATTGCGTTGCGTTCGCCGGTCGTATGCCACGTCATTTCTCGCTGTTTTTTCGTTAAGTCCCCGCAAATCACAACTTTACCAAAACTGGTGGAAATATGTTAGTGACACCCTATTCTAGGTTGTTATTATGTTTTATACCTCTTTCTCATGTTTATTTGATTAATAAATTTATATGATAACAAGTGTCAACAAACTCCCCAAGCTTACCCTTTGCTAGTCCCTAGCAAAGCTATATGTCGTAGTAGGATCGGAGTTGCTACTACGCTTTCATACCTCGTAAAATCGTGTTTATCGAAAATAAATTCTTCTCTTAACCAAATTGCTCTCTCATACCTTTTACCATGGGGCGTAGCCTTTTCATGAATCATAAGCAAGATAAAACAATCAAGTTAAGTGCCATGTCTCAAACTTTTGATCAACTATCATCCTGGGGTTTTGCAATATTTTTCAAAAGAAATTCCGAGATCCTATGTATGACCCTCTTAAGTAGATGGTATTTAGTGGAGTTACATGTGGTGGAACATACATAGTGGGATGGTAGTGGCGAATGGATAAGGATGAAAGGTAGTAACTAACCTTTAGCCTTTTTCTAGTATATATATATATTATTATTATTTTTTTTTTTTCAAGCATCTTGGACTATATCTCTCTTTCTAAAATTGCTAAGACACTGGGTCATCCATTCTTGGAGAGGTGGGCTTTTGCCCCGGACTTTTGTCCATTTTTCTCTCTCTCCTTAGAGATGTGGGCCCTACTCACCCTCGACACACGTGTCCATTATTCATCTCTAAATATATTTTTTATTATTAGGAGGTAGGCCCTTCTCGCCTAGTATGACTTTTCTCCTCGTTACTCTCCCTCTCTCGTCTCACTTTTCTCTCTAAATATATTTATTTTTTTTTTTTTCTTTCTTTTCTTTTCCTTTTTTTTCGAATGTAGCCCGTAATCTAATAAAAACGTTGAGAGAGACACATCCAAAATTGCTAGAATTTATTTTTATAATTATGGCTAGCGCTTGATGGGGATGCGTATTCGGGTTAGAAGCAGCGTATTTGGTGGAGTGGGATGATCTTGATGCGGATGATAGACTCTTAAGGGTCATAACTAAGGATCTCATCATGTAATGTTTTATAATTTTCAAAGATAAAAACCAGAATCGTATCTCTAGGAATATGATAAACAAAATGAGCTCAACTTTTCATGTATTTTTTATCCTTCAAAGCTAAGACTCGATTAAGCATGGGCTTCCCACGTGTGTTGGGTTTAGAGCAAATTAAGCATTTAAAGCTTTAGGAGAATCTAAGTCTGAAATGTAAGTACTTTAAGAAGAATTATGGCGAGCAACTATTCATCATTTCCTTAGCATATATCATCAAGATCATAATTAAAGAAAGAGAGCTAACTCAAGAAGCATCTAACATTTATTGGACTCTTAACGCTAATACTTTTATTTAAGACTCATTACTCTAAACAAATATACTAACTAGCTAATATTTAAAATAGATAGGATAATAATACTTATCGTAATAACCGAGGGTGCTCTCCCCAAGCCGGATTTTGAAGTAGTCTTTTTATTCGCCCTTGAACTTGTTCATCTCGGTTTTCCTTAAATGTTCTCCCCGCAAATATTAATTTCGCACATACCCGAAGGAACAAATTCTAGGATTATGTGGTGAGCCTTCATGTGCTCACATATTTTTGTATTTTTATTTTTATGCCGCCACAGCAAGGGGTGCTTGCATGGGGCTTTTAAGGAACTAATGCAAATGCAAAGAAACATAATTTTGTGATTTTCTATTGCAGGTTTTTTTTAAAAAATAAAAATGCTTAAAGGAAACATGCTAATTGAAATATGCTATGCGTAAAATTGAATATGCGAGATAAATACCGAAGTTACCTCTCTACGGAGTTTCAAGTACTTACTCGTGGTGTGTCATGTCATCTATGGAATCTCGCCGGGATGTCGTGGTCCGTGTGGTGCCTTCAATGATCTCGATGAGTAGCGTAGATGAGGTAGCCGACGGTGTTTGATCGGTCGCTGACGCTGGTGGTGGTAGGTCTTCCTAAGGTGTACTCTTGTTGTCTTTCTTGGTAGGTGTGTCTTCTTCCAAGCTTGTTTCTTCTGGTGGAGACCTTTCGGAGTGGCTGGTTCGGCGTGCTTGGTTGGTGGGAGCCGGGTGGACTTTTCTTGAATTTTATTAATGTCTCCCTTTGTCCGTCACTCGTATCCAACTTGTGATTTCTCCGTCTTGTTTTTCTTAGGCTTGCTTATTGAGTGCTTCGCCCGATCTTGAAGTTGCGTCTCTTGGGTTTGTGATCCCGAGGATGGCATCACCCCATGTTACTTGCTTATTGTGCATGTTGTAGGCAGGACATTAATCGGCGCAAAGTGTGTCCTCGCTCACAAAGTCAAGGTAGAGATCAAGTGCATGGGCTCTGTGGTGGGAAAACACCAATGTAACCAAAATTATATTCATTCTACTCTAACCTTGAGCACATATAACCATGGTAGCATAATGTGTTTCATTTATTTGTGACAAAGGTGATAAGATCGGGCGGCAGGATATGAATGTGGCATTTATAACATAGCAAACTAAAGGGTAGAGAAAATAAAACTAGAGAGACAGGGGTAAGAACAACTAAGAGCTAACATGTTGAGCTATTCAGATTAATCTAAGTGAGGTTGTGAGCTAACATATTTAACTCCTTAGTAAGCATGCCATGATTAGAGTAAAGCTTTATTGATTGGGACACTTACCTTAAGATGTTACCTTTATTGTAGAATTATGGCAAAGATCGTAACACCTCATGGTGGTTCTCTCATGGCATGTGTGGTAGTTGAGTGTCTTGTCCTCTTATCATCTTCCCTTCAATTTTCTGTGTCGGAACGGTGGGAGTCTGAGAGGAGGGAGAGCCTTGTCGGATCATCTTCTAGTGGAATTGGTCTTCCTCCCCCAAGCTCAAACTCTGCGTCACTTTCGGCGTTTAAAGTCGGGTTTGACATCATCTCCTTGAGTGTGTTGTGACTGCTTGTCTTTGATGGAATCTTATTGTGTTCGTCCTCTCCCTTGCATCATTCCATTTCCTTCTCTCTTTTTTTAATCGCCCAAGGGATGAGGATGCCGACACCAGTTGATTTTCCTTTGTCAATTCTTCTTCATCTTCCTTTTACTTACGGTTGACGAAAGGATGCTCATTTGAGATGTAAACTTGGAGTCCCTCTTTGATTAGTTTTGTCCTCTAACGACGTGGTGTGGAGTGTTCTTCTTGATGGTGTGTAGCACACTGGTCGTCTCGATGATCAAGGGAGAAACCTTATTGGTGACAACCTTGTCCTCCATGGTCTCAGGGCATTATTGTGACTTCTCTTTGTACGGCCGTCATTGATTGGAGTGCATTTCTACCGGTGTATTTCTTGTGTAGGTGATGAGAGCAAGCAAGTCTTTGACAAGATGATGTAGGTTGACGTTGATCCCGCTTCTCATCGGCCTCTTGCTTGGTACTCCTCCCCATTTTGTAGTGGAAGTGGTGGTGAGGTAGGTCCATGAACGTGCCCACCACAGTTTCTTTTCCTTCAATGATTAGTGGACATATACCCGAAGGATAACAATGATATTGAAAGAAGGGTTTTTGTCCATATGATTTATTTGTGCTAACATAATGATGGTTCTTTAAAAACTTAGCACGATTATATATATTTGTTTTGTTTTTTTATTATTATTATTATTATTTTTTATGAAGCGGCAGCACTTAAGCGTGGCTAAGGCAAAGGTAACTTGCAACAAAAGACAAATTGAGTATTTAGGCACTTACAGTTCGTCCTTTCATAAGGAGTGAGTTGAGTCTTCTTTTGCGCAGAAGTTATTGGAGTTCGTCACATACCTTGCGTAAGCTAATTTCTTTTCCCAAATTGGATTTGATAATTTTCTGCAGGGGTTAGTCTAACAAAGATAACCGTAAATCTACTAAAGTATACTATCGGTTCAAAAATCAACCTAGACATAATGTCCAACTCAATTTAAGAAGGCAATTTAATCTAACCACCACGTTTAAATTAAAAGCCTTTTAGAAACGAAATCAACACACCTTGCGGTTTCGGGATCAAACTAAACACCATGTTTAACTTGAGCCATGAAAACAAATTAAACTAAGCATCATGTCTAAGGTGTATGAAGATACTTCAAAACTTAAGCATACTATAGCAAACGAGGTAGCATAAAAGTACTATAGAGATGAAGGGGTATGATCATGGTGAGACTAATATAACTATTCAAAAGTTTAAAGTCCATGAGCAAGACCGTCTCACGTTCGATCATACTTACCTTTACTCACGAAATAGAATTTGTGAGTTGTGCGGCTTCTTTATCCGTCACTTGAAGATGTGATTCGAATTCTTGTGACGGCGACTTGGGCGAGGGTTCCAATGTTGATGGTTCATGAAGTTCGTTACAATCGGATTCTCCCACCGTAGGTCGCCGGAAGTTTTAATCAATTACCCCGCATAAGATAGACTAATAGACAATACACGGGTAATTCTGTTTAAGCAAGAGGTGCTAAGTAGCAAAATCCACACTTAATATTCATCTATCAATAATCAAAAGAGTAGCTATCAAAATCTTCCTCGCAACGGCGCCGAAAATGCTTGTTGGTATTTGTTAACTTACGAGAGAAATAGATCCATAAAGCGCACGGATGTCCAGTGAGCATTTCACCCGGGAAGGGTTTTAAATATCGAATCCACGAGGAAGATATGATAGGCAGTTCAAATGATTAAAGACAGTGATAGAATACTAATGAGATTTTGTAGTAGTTAGCATATACTTAAACAAGGTAAGCCAATAATAAATAGTAATAAGGTAAATGAGACAGGCAGAGGCACACACGTGGTGAGTATAGCATAAGATTAATTCCTAGTTAGATTAGGATTGGATTTATGACAAAGGGACAGTTCTTAGGTAGCATACAAAGACTCTACTAAATGTTTAGACAGGCATAGCATAAGATCATATATATATCAAAACCATAGATAAGAATGTGCACCCAAGATTACTTAAGAAAATCGAGGAACGAAACAAGATAATCCCAAGAACCATTATCGACTAGTCTTATACACGGGGATGGATTGCAAAGGACTCAATAGTGCTTTGTCACCACTACGATCTACCACACGACCCGGCATATAAGGTGAATCCGCAAGTAAATTATATCTAAGCACCATGCTTACATACTCTCTACTACCTAGCACACTCGAGTAATATACTAGGAGCTCTACGAATAAGCGCGTTGAATTATCATGAATAATGATCATATCAAATATGCTATGACTAGAATAAAGTAAAAATAGAATAATTGCATGCATAGTAATGAAATAGCACAAAGGTGTATGAGAACAATAATAATATTGATCCATAGTGTAACTTATCGATCCGAACCAGGAGCGAGATGCTCTCTCTTCTCTAAACTCTGACTTTCTATCTAAACTAGGCTCTAGATCTAGAGCGATGAATTAGCTATCCTATCTCTTGGTGGCGCCTCCTCTTCTCCTGCCTTGGCTTCAACTTGATCTTCTTCTTGATGATGACTTGAGGCTTCAGATCCGATTCTCATTGAGACAAGGGGGCCTAGGGTCTATCTATATGGGTCTTCTTATGTCTCTTCGGCTTGGCCCAGCAATGTGGTACTAATCTTCGTGCTTAACGACGCCCTCGAATCAAACCGACATCAAACGACCGGTTTAGATTGCGTCTTAGAGGCGGTGGAGGAAGGTTCCGAGACGAGGGGCTGACTTGGCGACCAAGCCGGGCCGATCGGCCTGATTATTGGGCGATCGGCCCGAGTGGAGTCCCACTCTGGGCCCCGATCGTCGTGGGCTTCCGGAGTCTTCTAGATGATGTTTTCTTCGATTGTCAAGTTTCGTCCCACGTCGGGGAGTAATCCGGAGCCTTCTAGACTTGTTTCGAGTTGGATTGCGTTGCGTTACGTCGGTCGTATGCCACGTCATTTCTGCTGTTTTTCTGTTAAGTCCCTGCAAATCACAACTTCACCAAAACTGGTGGAAATATGTTAGTGACACCCTATTCTAGGTTGTTATTATGTTTTATACCTCTTTCTCATGTTTATTTGATTAATAAATTTATATGATAACAAGTGTCAACAAGGACCACCCCCAGCCGAGTCGGCTCATCGGCAAAAGATCGCCTCCGCCGGCAGGTCCCGAAGCTCAGGGAACCCTGACCAATAAAAGTCCAGGGGTCCCTCGGCCTAATCACGGGCACCGTCCTCTCCACCATTGAAGATGACGACCCGCCAAAGGTTGCCTCCAGTCCAGGCGCATGGAGCGGCGGGAAGTCGGGATTATATCCCTCATGCGCTTCTCGCTCGGGCCGGAACCGGCACGCGAAGGCTCACGCGTCTCGGCCGCCTCAAACAACTCCTCCCGGGAAAATTCCGGGTGGAGGAACCCGGTGCTCTCGGGAGGGCGGTCTCGCCAAGGACCCCCGAGCGGGACCGACTGGGCGCCCGCGGTTTCTCGGGCTCTCCAGGTCGACCACCATCGGGCCGGGAGTCCGACACCCCACCCTCCTCCGGGCGCGGGCGCCTCGGTGAGAAAGAAGCCTTGGCCTTGGCTCGGGTCCGACCACACCGGGGCTCGGGGCTGGGCGAGGCGAACCGACCTCGGGGCCGGGACGAACCCCGCTCTGGGACCCAGCCGAGCCCAGAGCGCCCACTTTCGTGGCTTTCGGGATGATGGGGACAAGCCGAGGGCCCCGCTCCTGAAGACGAACCAATGTCAAAGGGAACCCAAGAACAAGACAAAAACAGACATACAAAGAAAGAGATAGAAAACTCACGACGCCCGAGGGATCGCTTGGGCGGGACCGAGGCTTCCGGGACGGCTCCGACCTCGGCGCGCTTGATGCCCGAACCGTCTCCTCCGACGACCGCACGGGCGGGAGCCGATCGGGGCGTGGGGTTGCTCGCTCATCCCTCCGAGCCGTGCTCGTGGACGCCAACGGAGTCGCAACGGGGAGGCGTCATCGCTTCCCTTCGGCCTCGCCCTGCGACGCCGAGGTACCGACGTGACCAACGCCGATGGTCCGGAGGACTCGGCCAGAAGAACCCTCGGGCGCGCGGGTTTCCGCGATTCCCGACGCCTCAGGCTCGGGCGAAGGCTCGTATCGGAGCCCCGACTGGGTGGAGAGCCCCAGTGCTCGGTCCATCCGAGCCGCCATATCGTCATCTGACGAGTTCACATAGAACTCGTCCTCTGGATCTTCAGCCTCTTCGGCGGTGTCAGCCTCGGGCGACTCGCCTCGCCTCTGTCGTTCGGCCCGGCGCGTCTCGCGAGCCACGTTCCTCCTCTTCCTTTCCTCCTTCTTCCGTGCCAGGGCCCTCTGCACCTCGTTCCGGGCTCGGTTCGCAGCCCGGCGGTCGGCATCCAAAGCTGGTACGGGAGGAAGGGAGTCATGGTAGTTGATGCGACCCTGCGAGGAGGAACAGGTGAGAACCGCCGTAGCCACTACGCGACAAAGCAATGCAAAAACACCGAGGCCAAGAAGCGCTTACCAGGGAGATATACCCTCGGTCGGGGCGCATCGGGATCTCGGGAATACGTTGCGGGATGTTAGACCCCAACGCATCCCTCACCCTCTTGGCCGTCGTCGGCGGAAAGCGTAAGGCCCGACATCCGCACGCGTCAAGGCCGGGAGCCCTGTGCATCATCCTGCATAGGCGGGGGCGGTCCATCAAGGGCGGCCGGACGCCGTGGAAGGCAAATACCACGGCGGCGGCGTTCACCCCCCTTCTCCCGAAGATGCGGGACCGCCTGTCTCAATCCCTCCGAGCACGGGGTGGAGCCCGAGGGAGGACCCCAATGCCAATTCTGCGGACGGACCTTGAGGACCCGCCCGGTATATGCCGGGAGCACGTTCCGTCGTTGCGAAGGTAGAACCACCGATCCCCGTCATCCCTTGTTAGAGGAGGTGAGCTTGGAAAGGATGTACCCATCAGCTCGGTTCGGCTTCGTCGGTTCCACGCGAACCTGGAGTGCGCAGCCACCCACACGTAATGCCCTCCGCAGTCGGCCCTGCGCCACTGAGGCGGTTGTAAGATCTGCCTTGAGGAACCACAACCAAAGGTCCCAATGCGGCTCGATCCCCAGGAATCCCTCACAGAGGGTGACGAAGATGGCGGCCTGGGAGATCGAGTTTGGGGGCAGGTGCTGGCTCGATCTCGTAGTAGTGGAGGATCGCCCGGATGAACCGACTAGCCGGCATCCCGAAGCCACGACGGTGGAGATCGATCAGGCTCACCACATAACCGTCAGGAGGATTCGGCTCCTCCTCGGTCCAATCCGGGGCTATCCACTCGGGGTTTTCTTCGCTGGTCCGGGGGCGGAGAAGCCCTTCCTCGACAAGGCGCTGGAGTTTCTCCTCGTCCGCCGACGACCTCGACCACGGTTCGGCGTCAAGCACCTCCGGCGCCTGGTCACCACCACCCGACTGCGCCACGAGAAAATCGGAGAGACGACAACCGCGACTTCCAGTAATGCCGATCACACGAGCGCAAGGCAAGTGAATCTCTCCCTTAATCTCTCCAGCACAATCTTTCTATCTCCTGATTGCTGCAGCAAGAGGGCAAGAAGGCGACGGCAAGGAAGCAAGGGAGCAACTATCCGCCACAGCGCGGCGACCCCCGTATTTATAGGGATGGGAAGGCAAACCGCCGGCCTGGGCAATCGAACCGACTCCTGGAATGGACGGCCTATGATGGAACGGCAACCGCCCATCCAATGGCTCAGCCGCGCGGCGGGGCCACCAAGGGTGATTAATGCACTACGGCGGCCCCCTCGATTACCACCCCTGACGAAGGCCACAGGGCCACGTCCCATCGGACGTGAACCGTCACGCCGACTCGAGCACGGCGGCGAGACGCCGCCTCCCGCCAGGGCATAACCGTCCGGCCATCCACACCCCCAAACAGCGCCCAGACCTAAGGGGCAAAAAAGTCAGTCCGGCGACGGTTCCCACCAAGCCTCGGGCTGACGCACGTCCGCGTGCACCCTACGGTCCAGAGGTTACGAGGCTGGACCCACATGGGTTTCGACAGCCGCCTCAGGATAATCCGAACCAGGGACGGGAAGGAAATGCACAACCAGCTATACCCGGGCCCTCCGGGGCTCTGGATTTCCTGAACGTGTTTAAGGCCCTCGGGTGCTGTTTATAGAGATGTCCCATCCGTGGGAGGCCTTCAGGCCCTCGGGGGTTGATCCGTCAAACCCCGGGATCTGCTAAACGGTCCGAGGGTTCTCATGGGGTGAATCCTGGATCACAGAGCCGACCCTCGCTCCGGCGAGGGCACGGGCACCCCGCTTAAACTGACCCGCTACAACGTTCAACCGGAGCTCACCACGGTCGGGCTTTCAGGGCACCGAGGTGAGTCTCCCCTCCTCCTCCCCCTCTGGGGGGAGCCAAAGGAGCGTAGCTCAAAAGTCGAGGAAGCCTGAGCCAGCCTTGCGCACATAAGCGCGGGCCTCGGACTGCCCCCGCAAAATTGAACAAGCTTCGCACAATCAAGCGCAATATAGAGCTGTTCCGATCTTGCCGGCGTGCGAGATTTAAGACCTCGAAGGAACCCCTCATTCCATTCGAGGCCTCGGGGGCTACACCCAACGGGTGCGCTCGCGCGCACCCCTTGTAGACAAACCACCCTGAGAACAAAAGGAGGCGACGGGAGCGGCAGAACCCCCGAGCGAGTCCTCACTCACTCGGGGGCTCGGGGGCTACTGTCGGGGACCAAAATATTGGGCCCCGAGACATTCTTATTATAACGAGAAACCGTCGGCCCATCTAGGCCCAGTAAAACTCAGCCTGCCAATACCCCCATACGAAGGACGGCCCAGACGACTAAGGGCCAGGCCCAGGAGGCTCGACGACCCACGAAGACGATGATGGCCCGAAAACGGCCCACAGAGGCCACCACCATGACGGACGCCGAGTACAAATACTGCCCAACCGACAAGCCGTCTCTACGACCCGCTTGTCCGCCTCCATAGCCCGATTGTCCACCGTGGTTTACTACGCCAGGGAATGACAAGGGGCTGAGGAACTCCACGAATCGAAGGACCAGGACGCTCTACGACGTCTCCGCTTGCCGGTGGAAGCCTCGGATCACACTCCGACTTCCGTCCCGCCCGAGAGCAACCCTCGGGCGCCTGGACGCCACTGCGACCGAGGATGGCCTGGCTAGCCATCCTCGGGCGTACAAACTCCGCCTCGCCCGAGGGAGACCAGCGCTCCAGACCTCGGGCGGGGCGGCTCAACTATCCCACCAAGGGTCACGCACCCTCGGGCATGGGAGGTTCCGTCCCGGAGGAAGGGGAACAAATGCATTTAATGCGGTTGCACGGCGGCGTCGTCCGTGCCATCGACACGCTCGACCAAATCGACCTGCCAAAAATCCTCCCAATCCATCCGATGGGACACAAAGCTGTGCCGGTGATGCATTACACCACACGGCACGGAAATCGTGAAGCACCGCTCATTTCCCCGGAACAACCGCCACGACGCCACGTTAGGCGGACCCTCGCACGCGCTACACGTCGCCCCGAACTTCTTTGGGGCCGCCCTCGCCATGCGGAATGTGAGGGACGCCTCCACAGCCCCTCGGGGTTGCACCGGGGAGCGGCACGATCACCATCGGATCAAGACGCGTGTCATCATCCAAGCTCACGACGGGGCGCCCCCTCGGACGCGCACATGCAACAACCGCAGCCTCGGAATTAGCCACCTAAGCATCCGCCAATGTAAACGCATCGCCTCCTTCCCACTATAAAAGGAGAGGTAATGCCCCATTAGCAAGGGGATGGGCAACCAACAGACGAACAACCACCACCATTACACCCACGATCGCGAGGCTTGAGACCGGTGTCTCTCCCGCAACCGCCGCCCGAAGAAACCCCTACTACGGGGCTCTCACCCCCGTGAGTGTTGGTATTTGTTAGCTTACGAGAAATATTATAGATCCGCAAGCGCACGGATGTCCAAAGTGAGCATTTCACCCGGGAGGGTTTTAAATATATATCGTATCCACAAGGAAGATATGACAAAGTGTTCAATTGATTGAAGATAGTGATAGAAGACTAATGAGATTTTAGTGATCGGATATACTTAAACAGGGTAAGCCAATAATAAATAGCAATAAGGTATATGAGACAAAGTGCAGAGGTACACACGTGGTGAGTATAGCATAAAACTAATTCCTAGTGAGATTAGGATTGGATTTAAGACAAAGGGACAGTTCTTAGGTAGCATACAAAGAATCTATTAAATGGTTTTAAACAGGCATAGCATAAGATCATATATATATCAAAACCATAAATAAGAATGTGCACCCCGAAGATTACTTAAGAAAATCAGGAATGAAACAAGATTAACCCAAGAACCATTATCGACTAGTCTTACATACGGGGGATGGATTGCAAAGGACTCAATAGTGCTATCACCACTACGATCTACCACACGACCCGGCATATAAGGTGAATCCGCAAGTAAATTATATCTAAGCACCATACGGGGGAGGCCGGTCGGCCTTAATGTGGGGCCGGCCGGCCCCCAAGTGGGGCCCACCTGGATGCCCTCTTCTCCGTCCATTCCTTGCTGAAATTCCACGCTAGAATAGTATATGTTAGGTCAAGTGGAGTGCTGTTGGTGGAAAATGGATGGAAGAAAAGAAAAGGGAATAAAGAAAGTGGTGATTTGATGTTTTGTCCCTATGACATGTGGGTCCCACTTGTAAGGATGTATTATTTTTGTATTTTCTGAATAAAAATAAATATAGCGTAAAAAAAGTAAAAATTATTTTTATGCCACCACGAAAAAGTAATTATACGGGTTTTCACTCCGCAAAGATTATTAATCATGGGGCGTAAATTTTCTTTTTAATTAATGTAAAAGTGCAGAATTAAATTACGAAAAATAAATGCGAGGAATAAAATATTTTTGGATTTTTACCGAATTACCCGACGGCGGGGTCCGTAGTTAAGGTCCTCGAACGGGGACCTTCAAATCTTCTAGTCCTCCTGGTGCATCCTCCATCGGAGAGGATGGTTCGCTTGGCATCGTCTTTTCTTGATCGATCATGTTCGCGTTGATAGCGAGTTCAGTCCGGGTTTGAAGGCGAACTTCTCCTCCTTTCCATTGATCTCAAATGTGATTTCTCCAAATACGACGCAATGTGAGCGTTGGCGGTGCTTAGGAATGGTCGTCCGAGAATTAGTGAGACCCTGGAGTCTGGGTGCATGTCCAGTACAACGAAGTCAACTGGCACAAAGAACTCCCGGATCCTCACTGGAACATTTTCGGCGATTCCTGACGGGTAACGAACTGATTGATCTGCTAGTTGTAGACACATTGATGTTGGAACCAAGGTAGGGTGCTTGAGCTTGTCGAAGACAACCTTGGGCATTACACTGACACTTGCTCCAAGATCACAGAGTGCATTGTTGAAGTATTGATCTCCTATTGAGCACTCTATAGTGGGGCATCCTGGATCCTTTTTCTTGATAGGTGATGTGTTTAGGATTGCCGCACTACACTCTTCTGTTAACTTGATGATCTCTGTAGTTGGCAGCGGTCTCTTCTTGTTCAGGATATCTCTTATGTACTTGGCGTATGTCGGGACTTGCATGGCGTCCAGTAGAGGTATATTGACATAAAGCTTCTGGATCACCTCTACGAATTTGCCGAATTGATCATCAATTTGAGGTCTTCTCATTCTTCTTGGATATGGTAGGAAGTTGGTGTCGTGAAAGTCTTGTCCTGTGGGTTCTTGGCGCACAACTTCTTCTACGTCGTCATCCTTTTCTTCTGGAATGTTGGCCGGTACTACGGGTGGTGCAGAGGCGCAGTGCCGTAGGTGTTCTAGCCGGTCTTGCTTTGCGCCCGTCGGGTATGGTGGATCGGTGGTTTGCTTACCACCTCTCGTTCGGATATTACATACCGCTCATGATTAGTGGCAACAGTGCATAGCGTGCAGACAATTTTGATAGTTTTGATTCTAGTTTGATATTAAAAGCGACTTGTTCTTTTATCATAGCGTAAAAATTATCCATTTTAGCATTTATATCTTCCAGATTTTTATCATTAGCAATTAACTTCTTAGAGAAACTATCATTAATTTTAACTTGCTCTTCAATTAATTCTCGTAAAGAAGGTTGCTTGAATTTATTACCCGAATTAAAGTTATTACCGAATACTTACCAACGTAAGTCGGTTGTGGTTCTTGGTCTTTTCTTTGGGTTGGTGCTGACTTGTGAACCACCAAGCTTGAACTTCTTGAAGCGTTCATGGAGTCTTGTAAAGCTTGTCGATCCTTCTTGTAGTTGGCTCGCTCCTCAAGCCAATTTAGTAGCACATCCATCCCAGCTTGATACTTTGCCTTCAATTCTTCTTGTTCTTTTTGTACTTCTTTACTTTGATGACGGTATTGGGTGTTCTTCAGGGTCCAGCCTTGATTTTCTGATATCTTGCACATAAGTATGTCGACTTTCCCCGGTGTGAGTGATAAGAATGATCCTCCAAAGAAGGGCGTCTAGATGCTCTCTTGCTTTTGATTTAGTCCATGGTAGAATCCTTGTAAGAGCATCCATTCCTCCATTCCATGGTGAGGGCAATCGATATGTATTCTTGCAAACGTTCCCACGCCTCGAAACAGATTCTCCTTCTCTGGCGAAAAGTTGGCAATTTTTCCACGTAAGGCATTGGTTTTGCCTGGGGGGAAAAACTTTGCTAGGAATGCGGTTGAACATTTCTCCCATGTGTTTATCTTTTGTTCATTGGAGTAGAACCATTGCCTCGCTCTTCCCGATAGTGAAAAAGGGAATAAGCGGAGCAGGATCGTGTCCTTGGGGAATGTTCTTGATATTGATGGTGGCGCCTATCTCCATGAAAGTCCGGAGATGAGTGCTTGCATCTTCATGTGTCTTTCCTTCAAACGGGTTAGCTTGCACCATGTTGATGAGGCTTGCCTTGAGCTCAAACTCATGATTGGTTGGAAGTGTAGGTCCAGTCATGAATGTTCTTGATGTTTGGAGCGAGAGAACTCTCGCAGCGTCTTTTTCGTGCATGGCTTCAGGAACTTGGTGTAGCTTCTTGGGTTGACTTGATTCGGATGATCAAAATGTAGTGAATCACAATCAAACCTGTTAATACCCCGTGAATAAGATAGAAAAAGACAATAAATGGGTAAATCTGTTTAAGCGAGAGGTGCGAAGTAGCAAAATCCACACTTAGTATTCATCTATCAATAATCAAAAAGAGTAGCTATCAAAATCTTCCCCGGCAACGGCGCCTTAAATGCTTGTTGGTATTTGTTAGCTTACGAGAAATATTATAGATCCGCATAGCGCACGGATGTCCAGTGAGCATTTCACCCGGGGAGGGTTTTAAATATATATCGTATCCACAAGGAAGATATGACAGGCGGTTCAATTGATTGAAGATAGTGATAGAAGACTAATGAGATTTTAGTGATCAGCATATACTTAAACAGGGTAAGCCAATAATAAATAGCAATAAGGTATATGAGATGTGCAAAGGTACACACGTGGTGAGTATAGCATAAAACTAATTCCTAGTGAGATTAGGATTGGATTTAAGACAAAGGGACAGTTCTTAGGTAGCATACAAAGAATCTATTAAATGGTATTAAACAGGCATAGCATAAGATCATATATATATCAAAACCATAAATAAGAATGTGCACCCCGAAGATTACTTAAGAAAATCGTGAACGAAACAAGATTAACCCAAGAACCATTATCGACTAGTCTTACATACGGGGATGGATTGCAAAGGACTCAATAGTGTTTGTCACCACTACGATCTACCACACGACCCGACATATAAGGTGAATCCGCTAGTAAATTATATCTAAGCACCATGCTTACATACTCTCTACTACCTAGCACACTCGAGTAATATACTAGGAGCTCTACGAATAAGCGCGTTGAATTATCATGAATGATGATCATATCAAATATGCTATGACTAGAATAAAGTAAAAATAAACTAATTGTATGCATAATAATGAAATAGCACGAAGGTGTATGAAAACAATAATATTGATTCATAGTAACTTACAGATCCGGAACCCGCGACGCTCTCTCTTCTCTAAACTCGACTTTCTATCTAAACTAGGCTCTAGATCTATATATAGAGCGACGAATTAGCTATCCTATCTCTTGGTGTCTCCTCTTCTTCTCCTGCCTTGGCTTCAACTTGATCTTCTACTTGATGATGACTTGAGGCTTCAGATCGATTATGAAACAGGGGAGCCTGGGGGCTGCTTATATAGTCCGGAGGAGGTGCCAGGTGTTGGATTTAGGTACATCTCGTGCTCCACCGTCGCCCTCGGATCAAACCGACATTAAACGGGCGGATTAGATTGCGTCTTAGAGGCGGTTGGAGAAGCTTCCGGAGACGGGGCTAACTTGGAGCAGGGGGCAGGCCGATCGGCCTGACTATTGGGCCGATCGGCCCAGGGGGTGTCCCACCGGGTCCCGCGATGCGTCGTGGCTTCGGAGTCTTACGGATGATGTTTTCTTCGGTGTCAAGTTTCGTTTACGTCGGGAGTAATCCGGAGCCTTCTAGACTTGTTTTGGAGTTGGATTGCGTTACGTTACGTCGGTCGTATGACACGTCAATTCTCGCCGCTTTTCTGTTAAGTCCCCGCAAATCACAACTTTACCAAAACTCGTGGAAATCATTAATCCAAGGCCCTATTCTGTTGTTGATTTATCTTTTTTTAGTCCTTTTTCATAAATTGTTGATGCATAAAAATGAGTTAGTGAGCATCAACGGTGAGCGAGGTAACACGAACAGGGACTCACCCCCGCTGGACGTAGGGGCCCGTTGGCCCGAACCAGGGATAAATCCGCCGTGTCCCGGTGTCAGATCTCGCGCTACGCCATCGAGGGAAGGGGGGCGCACGGCACATAAATTTCTTTTATTGCCGGCTTCCGGCGCCCGCTCCGGGAAACGCCGACAAGTACAAATAAAGTGATCCACATAGATGAGGAAATGTTGAGACCACTAATTGCACAATGCCAAAAATTATTGCTTGTGGCTTGCACATAAACTTTTTGCTTTCATCATGTCACACCTTTATTTGCTCTCCCTCTACTTTTCCAGCATGGACCACATTCTCTCTTCTTAAGCACTTGTAGCTTCTGCAAGCCACTATGATAAGAATAGAGCACCTACTTTTTTTATCCGAGCCTACATGACACTTGAGGCTACAAGCAAAAAGCATGCAATGGGGAAGCCCTGAGGAGAGTGATTATACTGCAAGATGGCGTGCAAATCACTACATACTCCCTTGTGGTACCTTATCGACCTCCTATGATCAATGCTGATGCAGAAAATCCAAGAATCAGATTCCGTACTTGGAACTCTCAGGATGGGGTGTGGAGAATTAATCCTTCTGTCATTGACATGGAGGATTTCAACCGCAGGAATGTGGTGGCGCTGGGTAGTATTATCTACTATCACATTTCCCAAGATGAATTGGTGATCTATGATCTTGATGAGGGTCGGCCCGGACAACTTGCATATGCCACTAGAGGTAGCTGGAATTACGTAAACAGCTATATGCGGTCGTCGTGGAGCTCGACCATCACTCCTACCAAAAAACTTTTGCGTGGCGGGCGATTAAGATTTTTTCGTGGCGGGCAAGGGTGCCCGTCACCAAGCAAAGGTCACGGAAAATACGCGAATATCCGTGGCGGGCACAGTGTCCGCCACGGTTAATAAAAAATAAAAAATCCCGACCCGCGCCGATCCATACGGCCCGACACCGAGCCCGCCTGCGATCCGCCGCCGCCGCCGTGGTGGAGCTCCTCCCAGATCCGTCGTCGTGGTCCCCGATCCTCGCCGGATCCGTCGTCATCCGCCGCCCTCGTCCTGCGGCGTCGCCGTCCCCACCGCCGCCCCCGTCCCTGCGTGTCGCCGCCCCTTCGCGTCGTCGTTCCGCCCCAACCGGATCCGGGCGCCGCGTCCACGGATCCGGCCGCCGCGCCACGGATCCGGCCGCCCCAACCGGATTTGGCCGCACGTCATCGAGGAGGGTGGGGGCCGCCGTCGTCGGGGAAGGAGCTCCTCGTCGGGTCGTCGATGGGTGGCGTCCCGCCGCCTCCCATCCTTGTCGGGCCTTTGAGGATGGCGTCCCGGCCTCCCAGCCGCCGCCGCCGTCGAGGATGGCGTCCCGCCGCCTCCCATCCTCCGCCCGCGCTCGCCGGATCCGCATATACCGGTGACCGCCGTTGGGGAAGGGAGGGGCCGGGAGAGGGGGATTGTTGGTATTTGCTAAGCCTTCAGGAATATTATGATGGATAATCCGCAAGCGCACGGATACCGGTGAGCACTTCACCCGGGGTGATGGGTTTTAAAATATCGAATCCACAGGAGAGAACGTAGAGAAGGGTTCTTGAGATTTACTACTGATCCCTAAGTAGTTTAATAAAACTAGATAGATAATAAAGATAAGGAGTTCTAGTAGGAAGGTCTTGTTCTCACTTCCAGTAAATCATTTACACATTGTTCTTAAGAGGGGTTGTCATGAAGAAACTCTTAATAAAGGGATTCTACGCTAACAACGCAGGGTCTCCTACGATTTCTATAAACGGGGGCAAAGCGTAACAAAGGACTCAATAGTGCTTTGTCACCACCACTGGTATTTGCTAAGCCTACAGGAATATTATGATGGATAATCCGCAGCGCACGGATACCGGTGAGCACTTCACCCGGGTAATGGGTTTTAAATATCGAATCCACGGGGAGAACGTAGAGAAGGGTTCTTGAGATTTACTACTGATCTCTCGAAAGGTTTAATAAAACTAGATAGATAATAAAGATAAGGAGTTCTAGTAAGAAGGTCTTGTTCTCACTTCAAATAAATCATTTGCACGTTGTTCTTAAGAGGGGTTGTCATGAAGAAACTCTTAATAAAGGGATTCTACGCTAACAACGCAGGGTCTCCTACAATTTCTATAAACGGGGGCAAAAGCGTAACAAAGGACTCAATAGTGTTTGTCACCACTACGATCACCCTTAACAAGTGTCTTCACCCCGGCCTATAGAAGGTATTCGTAATAAGCTAGTCAATCTAAGCACCGCTTTACATTAATCTAACAACTTTAATTCAAGAGCGACAGGAATGAAAGTAATCTTATCAAAGAAATACGAACCTTAAGAACAATAGAGACAATATCACTTACTCGAATGGAATTCGAACAGTCCACAAGATCTCGAGTCGTGCTCCAATGGCATCGGCTCCCAGGAGACGATGATGGAGGCGCCAACTCGAGGAGGAGGAAGAAGATGGAGGCGCCCGACGGCTCCGGCCTTCCTTCTACTCCGCCTCAACCGCACTCTAATTCTCTCAACTTGCAAAACTAACTCTCAATCTAATTCTAATCTAGAGCTTCTATCTCTTGTCGTCGTTGATGATCGATTGAATTGAAGATTGAACGAGATTGATTGAATCCGGGGGCCTGGGGGTCTATATATATGGGTCTTCTTATGTCTCTTCAAATTCTTCAGCAGCAATGTGGTATTAACCTTCATGCATCTCGTGCTTAACCGACGCCCTCGGATCAAACCGACATCAAACGACCGGATTAGATTGCGTCTTAGAGGCGGTGGAGGAACGCTCGAAACAGGGGGGACTTGGGGGGCCAAGCCAGGCCGATCGGCCGATTATTAGCCGATCGGCCCGGGTGGGCTCCACTCTGGGCCCCCGCGATGCGTCGTGGCTTCTGGAGTCTTCTAGATGATGTTTTCTTCGTGTCAAGTTTCGTTCACGTCGGGTGTATTCCAGCCTTCTAGTCTTGCTTCGAGTTGGATTGCGTTACGATTTCTACCGTTTTTCTGTTAAGTCCCCGCAAATCACAACTTTACCAAAACTCATGGAAATCATTAGTAGAAACCCCTACTAAGGTTATCTAATTATATTTTAGTCTTTTTCCATATTTAATTGATAATTAAAAGTATGCATTAACAAGTGTCAATTTTAAGGTACAACCACCGTTACTATGTCCCTGCTTTCTTCCATTCTACTACAGGACCTCCTACTACAGCAAGGAGTTCCCCACACGGTCTTGCGGTGGGCCTCCACCTCCCGACGGCGACACCGGCTCGGCCAGGCCTTCCGACCACCATCCTTCTCATGGAAGTGCGCCCCACGTCAACCTAGACGGCGTCATGGTACTCCTCTTCGACAACAATGGGCAGGAGTTCATCCATGTCAACAATGTCGACTCCCCGGATGCAGAACCCCCCATCAGGTCGATCATGCGGACCACCACCAACCTCGTCTCCCCTATGGTCGCTTCTCCTCGCTCCGCCACCGCCATCGACGACATGTCTTCTTCGAGACACATACAGCGCAGTGCATGTACCCACGATTTACTCCATCCCCAGACCTCCTCTTTCTCCATGCGAGACACTCTACTTGGCAAAGGTGTCATGAGTGGCACTATCATGGCGCCAGGTCGCGGGGTTTTGTGCCTCCCCCACACACATCTACAGCCTTTGTAGCATATACTCTCGGCGACCTAAATTTCAACTCACATTCGACAATGATGACTTCATTGTCAACGACCTCCCCACGACAGATGGGTCGAGTCCAGCCAAGCTACGACCCATACATCACACCGCCACCGGGCCGCCATAGCCTTCGCTAAATTAGGTTAGCCGACGCGCGGACGCCAAGCCGTCGTTTAACGGTGGGGAGATGTCACATAACAGACCGCCCGCCCAAACTGGAGGAGGGTACGGCCCAACCAACCTAATGGCCAAAGAAGGGAGGCGCGGCGCGCCCGAGGCCGCCGCCGCCACCGCCCCCCTCGTCGCCCACGACATCTTGTATCTCGATTAGGGGACTAGATTTTTGGTGTGAATGAGATATTCCAATCGATAAGGAAATCTCCTATTAGAAAAGAAGAAGATTTTGCTTGTAAAAGGTATTCAAATATAAGAAAAAACCTTTTTAGAGATTGCTTGAGTTACAAGTCTCATAGGTGGGCTATATAAACAAGGAGGATGTAATCTTTAGGGGACAAGAAAATAAAGAAAATATTCCCCCAACTCTTGCTCCCTTCCCCTACCGCCGCCGGTCGGTCTCCCGTGCGCCGTCTCTGCAGGCCCACACAGATCCTCCCCAAATACGGACCATCGTCCCCTCGCCCTCCCCAAGGCGGCAATGACAGGCAACATGAACTTTACATTGTCTTTTCTTTTTCTATTATTATTTTTATTTAGTTTGTTTTATGTGATTTTTTATAAAGTTATGTTTGGTGGTTTTTAGTTTTTTTTTTATTTATTTATTCTTTATTTTATTTTAAATTTTTTTAGCAGCGTTAGCAAGTTGTATAGAATAAATTATATACACAAATGTATATAACAACTTGTGTACATAATTTGTGTTTAAACTTTTGTACATAAGTTGTGTTCTGTTAATTATATATAGTTATGAGCGTAACTTTTGTAACTGTGAAAATCATGTATGTCATGTGTATAAGTTATATGTATAAATCATACGTATAAGTTATAGATAAAAGTTATGCATCTTTGTAGCTTTCCATTTTTTATGTTAAAATAGAAAATTTCCAAAACAAGAAATGTTATGGAATTTTTTTTTACCAAGTGGAAAGTTGTGGATGTGTGAAAGTCGTTCGCTGGTTGCTTCGAATGAATGTCCCCTAAATAGTGAAGCCAAAGCGATTGTTTAGTGATACCGAGTCTCCTATTTAAGTCATTATATATCTTGTCAGTGCCTAGTTGATCCTGCACATATTCTGATTTGAATAGATGATCTAAATTACCAAGTAAAGGCATCAATTAATATAACGAAACACACACACCGCTAATTTGGTCGGAAGCAAACACATGCTACAAATCGCAACACATTCTAACAGAATCACACTGCCAGCTGCGGCCGTTCTACCGCTGATGATGTATCGGGCTCTGCCAAAACAATGCTTGTGTCTCGTTCAGAGAGAATGGCAATGGCTACAAAGCAAGGGCCAAAAGAAGCAAAACATCTCCATCAGCTGTGCAACCGCCTTCTAACCTCTCAGCCAACCTTGAATAGATCATCGCTGGGCCTGGTCATCATTGAAAATTGGAAATACTAATGACGATCCAAGTGGGTGCATGATATTACCCTCGGGTAATGGTTATCACCCCCTACTTGCTACCTCCGTCCCAAAAAGATGCAACCCTTGTGACAGGACAGTAACGTAACACAACAATACTAATTTTTAAACGCTCCCAAATATTTGATCAAAATCTAAATATATATTTGGTACACCAGTAAATTTATCGCGGAATATACGTTTATCAATGGATTAAATGCATCTTTTTTTTTTTGGGAACGGGAATAATAGACAACATGTGTCTGGCGCGCCGTTGCCCTAGTCGGCAACCGAGGTCTACAACAAGAAGAAAGGAGAGGCATTCCTTCCCAAGGCGTGAAATAGCACGCAAGAAATCGACCACGTACGTATCAACGTGAGACATCCACACCTGCACTGTGCAGGTGGACTGCACTTTGCCTGTATAGTCGGCACATGTACATGCCAGTGTGCCCAACCTAGCTTAAAAACACACACACACACAAACGCCCCCCAGCTTGGTGGACTCCGAGCGCGTGACACTGCTCGGTACTCGATCGAGCTTCACATGTTCCAAAAATCCAAATCCTGCTGTTTCTGGAGGCGGCCATGCAAGCAAGCTAAGGACCAACACAAATTCTACCTCCGTTCCAAAAAAAAAAGATGCAACCCAAGACGTAAACAGAACACAACAATACTAATTTCAAACGTTCCCAAATATTTGATCATGTATGTCATGTGTATAAATTATACGTATAAGTTATAGATAAAAGTTATGCATTTTGTAGCTTTTCATTTTTGTTAAAACAAAAAAGTTTCCAAAACAAGAAATGTTGTGAATTTTTTTACCAAAATGAAAAGTTGTGGGATGTGTGAAAAATCATTGGCTAGTTGCTTCCAATGAATGTCACTTAGTTAGTGAAGGAAAGCGTTTGTTTAGTGATACCGGGTCTCCTATTTAAGTCATTATATATCTTATCAGTGCCTAGTTGATCCTGCACATATTCTTGATCGAATAGATGATCTAAATTACCAAGTAATGACATCAGTTAATATAACTAAAACACACCGCTAATTCGGTCGGAAGCAAACACATGCTACAAATTGCAACATTCTAGCATAATCACACTGCCAACTGCGAGGCCGTTCTATCGCGTGATGATGTATCGCTCTTGAAAACGTGCTTCGGGTGTGGTCTTAAAAATGTAACGGCTCGCCAAAACAATGCTTGTGTCTCGGTTCAGCATACTTCCGTTCTTATAAAGGACCGAAAGGAGAGGAAATGGCTAGCTCAACAAACAAGGGCAAAAAAAAGCAAAATATCTAAAGCAGTTGTGCAACCGTCTCTAACCTCTCAGCCAACCTTGATTAGATCATCTGGTCATCATTGGAATTTGAAAAATACTAATGATGATCCAAGTGGGTGCATGATATTACCTGCTATTTCTGAGGCGGTTTGCGCTAAGCAAGCTAAGGACCATCACAAATTCTACCTCCGTCCCCAAAAGATGCAACCCATGTGTCTCGGTTCAAAGATACTTCCGTTCTTAGAAATGACTGGTGCAAAGGTGAGGAAATGGCTAGCTCAACAAGCAAGGGGCAAAAAGAAGCAAAAAATATCTAAAGCAGCTGTGCAACCGTCTCCAACAAGCAAGGACAAAAGAAGCAAAATATCTAAAACAGCTGTGCAACCGTCTCTAACCTCTCAGCCAACCTTTGATTAGGATCATCTGGTCATCATTGGAAATTGGAAATACTAATGATGATCCAAGTGGGTGCATGATATTACCTCGCTATTTCTGGAGGCGGTTGCGCAAGCAAGCTAAGACCATCACAAATTCTACCTCCGTCCCAAAAAGATGCAACCCATGTGTCTCGGTTCAAGATACTTCGTTCTTAGAAATGACTGAAAGGAGAGGAAATGGCTAGCTCAACAAGCAAGGGCAAAAAAGAAGCAAAATATCCTAAGCACTGTGCAACCGTCTCTAACCTCCCTCACCAACCTTTGATTAGATCATCTAGTCATCATTGGAAATTGGAAATACTAATGACAATCCAAGTGTGGGTGCATGATATTGCCTGCTATTTCTGGAGCCGGTTGCGCAAGCAAGCTAAGGACCAACACAAATTCTACCTCCGTCCCAAAAGATGCAACCCACGACAGAACAAAACACAACAATACTAATTTCAAACGTTCCCAAATATTTGATCAAAATCTAACCTAAATATATATTTGGTATACCAGTAAATTTATGGCGGAATATACTTTTATCAATTGATTAAGTGCATCTTTTTTTTTTTTTTGGAACGGGAATAGTAGACAACATGTGTCTGGCGCGCCGTTGCCCTAGTCGGCAACCGAGCTCTACAACAAGAAGAAAGGAGGGCATTCCTTTCCAAGGCGTGAAATAGCACGCAAGAAATCGACCACGTACGTATCAACGTGAGACATCCACACCTGCACTGCCTATATAGTCGGCACATGTACATGCCAGTGTGCCCAACCTAGCTTAGTGGACTCGTGTCAGCGCGTCACACTTCTCGCTACCTAGCTAGCTCGTGTCGCAAAGCAGTCATCGGCAATGGATCGCAGCGTGAACGTGCTGATCCCCGACCAGCTGCCGACGCTGTTCAACGACGAAGACGACGCGGCAGCGGCGCCGCCGGAACGCCGGCTGACCATGTTGGCACTCCAGCTCGCGGTGCTCGAGAAGGCGGCGAGCCGGCTCGGCGCGCTGTGCTTCATCTGGGCCACGGTCGTGCTGCTCGCCGGCTTGGTCATCAGGCTGGGCCAGAACGACTTCTGGTTCATCATCGCCGTGCTGCTGGTGGACGGCCCGGGATCCAGGGCCGCAGCCTCCGCCACGAGCTGGAGTGGCAGCACCAGACCACGCCGGAACGCGCCCCCGTGTCGTGGGCTGTCGCCCGCTTCTACCACTGGCTGCAGCTGCTGTCCGCGTGCTCGTGCGCCGCGCTCTCGCCCTCCGCCTCGTCTACCGCCGCTACGGCGGCACCGAGCTGGCCCACGCCAACCGCCATTCGGCGGTCGATATCTTCTACGGCCTCGCGCGCTCGCCGAGGCGCTGCTGTTCCTCGTCGAGAAGGCGCTCTGGCAGTGGAGGGTGGGCCACCAGCGCCTGCTGGAGCGCGTCGCCGCCGACTGCCACCTCGACACCGACTGCGGCGCCGTCGCGGTCCGCCGCTTCTTCCACGACTCCTACTCCCGGTGCCTCAACGGCAGCATCTTCGACGGCCTGCACATGGACCTCGCGTCCTACGCCGACGACCTCCTCACGGCGGGCTCGCACCACGAGAAGCCCCTCGGCGCCTGCATCCTCGCGGCGCTTGTCGAGTCCGACCGCTTCGCCGACGCCACGCTCCGCAAGATCGCCACGTCCGGCCCCGCCATCGAGAGCCTCATCGACATGCTCAGCTGGAAGAACGCCTCGGAGGAGGACGTGCGCCGCTCCGCGGCGGCCGTCGTTTTCATGCTCAGCAGAAGGAAGCTCAACGCGCTCCGCGTCACCGGCAATCTAGGCGCCATGGAGTCCGTGGCTTCCTTTGCTCAACGCCGATCTCGACGAGCTCAACCTCCCCGGGCTGTCCATCCTCAACAAGCTGGCACGCGACCACGACAACTGCGACAAGATCGGCAAGACCAGGGGCCTTCTCGACACGATCATCTCCTACTCGGGCATAGTAGAAAACGGGCCGGCGACAGACATGCGCCTCAAGGCGGTGAAGCTTGTGAAGAGGCTGGCGAGCACGACGGGGACCACCGGAAAGCTGCTTCGGAGGAAGCTCTCTGACAATGTTTTCACCGTGAGCAACGTCTGGGAGGTGGTGCTGCGGCAGCAGCAGGAGGACGTGTCCGAGCTGCACCACCTGGCGATCGAGATCTGACGAACCTCGCCATAGACGAGGAGGCGAGGGAGATGATCGGCGGCACGGAGGGTGTGGTCAGCACGCTGGTGGCGTTGTTCTTGCCGGAACAGCAGGAGGATGCAGCGCCCGACCCGCACAAGGACGCGGTCCGGGTGGAGGCCGGCGAGGCTCTGGCGATGCTGGCGCTGGACAGCCGCAGGAACTGCGGCGCGATCATCATGGCGTTCGGCGGAGATGTGGAGCGGCTCGTCCTGGCGCTGAGTGATCCCATCGTCGTCATCGGCGCCGCAAGGATCCTGCGCAACCTGTGCACCTACGCTGGGGACGAGTGGCAGCTTTCACTGAGAAGAGCCACCGTCGGCGTCACCAGGGTACTTTAATTTCTGTGCATTCAGTCTCGGCTATGGTGTCATTCCACCATTTCCTAATCTTTCTTCGTGTTCTTCCTGACGCATGGACACGGCACAGGTGCTGCGCATTATCATGATGGGGAAGACGAAGCTCCTCAACGCCTCCCCCTTCCTGGCGGCGCAGATGCTCCAGTTCATGCAGCCTGGGGAGCTCCGCGCGAGCCTCGCCACGGCGGGCGTCACGGACGCGGCGCTGGCGCGGACGCTGGTGCTGGCCCCTCCGGGAGTACAGCCGCCCGTCCCCGGAGGTGCCGCGCATCCGGCTGTACACGCTGGAGCTCGCCATCGCGCTGATGCGCTCGGACGCGCGCTTCGTGACGCTCTTCGTGGAGCTTGGGATGGAGGCCGAGCAGAGGCGCGTCGTGGAGACCACCTCCGGCCTCGAGTGCTTCAACGTGTTCTCGGGCAGCGTCGGGCTCAGCCGCCGCGCCGTCAGCGTCGGCTCGCTCGTCGACTCCGCCATGGAACTCATGAGGCAGCAGGCCTCAGGGGCGTTAGTGTAAGCCTGCTGCTCAGCTGAAGAGAGGGAGTTGGTGTCAATCGTGAAGGCGGGAAGGAGGTGGTTTGAATCTTCTGGCCAGGAGCGTGCACGGTTGGAACGCAGCGGTCCACCAGGAACTTCAGTGTGTGCAGTTGTGTTTTGGGTGAGTTTGTATCTCAGTTTACATATAGTTTGTGTGTTATTATTGAAAACTGCTATGTGTATTAATAGCTGGATGTAAGAGGTGTGGTGTAGCGCATCAGTCGAGTTGTAAAACCGTTTGTACTCCATTTCGTGTGTGGTGAAAAAGGGCACCGTCAACCCTGTCGGTTCCTGAATGTGTTCATCTGTTCTTGGCGCGATCTCAGTTTTAGGCATAGCCACTTGTGATATTGTGTGTGATTGTTGATCCTGACACTAACAACCTGTAGGCTGGAGAACTGAATTGCTAAATGATTTGCCAAATTGTATAGAAAATTTTTAAGTGGCATAATTTGAGGTGAAATTCTAGATTTGCCACTGGCAGGCCTGACACCTCAGTCACGGATATGCTGAAAATGGGTTACACGGCTGAAAAAAGTTGTTGATTTTTTTGCTCTTGTATTCGATTTGATTGTACGGTATTTGCATTGTACTTTCTTGTATCACTGAAAGTGCAGGGAAGGTTCTTTTGGCTACTAATTTCGATGGCATTGTTCTGCGACTCCTATATACTAGGCCGTAATGGATAATACAGTTGTGCAATCGGTATTCATAGCCAAAATACAGTGACCAATGCCATCGGTATTCGTAGCCAAAATGGATAATACAGTTGTGCAATCAAATCCATCCAAACTACTACAAATACAAAAAGAAGAAAGTTGGCATGTTTGCTTTCAAATTGTAAGAATAATACAGAGCAGAGAAGGTGTTGCATATTACTTGCAGGTGTGGGTAGTGACTCTGCAAAAGGTCTTGGTAGAATAGCCAATATGGTCCCTCAATTTTGCCCTGAGGCTCAAGTCTGTCCCTCAACTTCTATTGGCCAATTTGGTCCCCCAAACTTTCATTTTTGGGTTAAAATTGTCCTTTTACTCATGTGGCTCTCCTTGCTGATGAGACTAATAAGAAAAAAGTCATCTTTGCCCTTGGCATTTTCTTCCCACCCTCAATTTCTACCGGCAGAATGAAGGAAGACTACTAGAATGAGTTGTTACAGAATCTGCTGCAGCCGCTAATGATCCTAATCAAGCCGCCTTCAAACACTTGACCATCTAGCTCCATGATTTGGTAGTCTTCAAACGGGCACTTGATCCATCACCACACTCGTCACTTCTTTTGCATTGAGGCATTTTTATTAAGGCTATGTCATTCCCGTTTGTGAAATATGAACTGATGCATTCAAAAAATGAAACATGGTATTGTTTGTATCCCTATTTGTCAGTACTAAATATACTCAAACACATGCATTGAGGGATGACCTTTTTCGTTCCATTATCCATTAGGCTTTAGGGCAATAAAAATATGAAAAAAATAAGATAAGTAAGAAGGGAGCATAAACAATAAACAAAATGACATCATCTGATCTCTTGCAGTTAGGTAACCCACAGCATGCAATCGACATTCGTTTAAGTTTCTCACATGTTCTATGTCATGCCGATAAAATGCATGCATTACATCAGTGTTCAGACTGTATAAACAGCTAGTGGAAGCATTTGAATGAGGGCAATTAATCAGATTGGATCTAAAAAGGTCATGATGGAGGGGGCATGAGAAGAGATGCCTACCTGCGGTCTGCGATTGGGTCTAAAAGTCCCAAGTTTCAGAAGAACCAACAGATGGCTCTTTGACAACCTCTTCTTTCTGCCAAGAAACTCTTGAGAGAACATTTTCTGAAGGTTCTTCTTTCAATGCAGTAAGTTCATGTATTGCTGCATTCAGAATGGTCAGAGATTTGAAAATATTAGCAAATACAAAGGGCATCCAACTTTGTAAACAACATTGCAGAGATAAAGTGGTTGAGAAAAAATAGACAAGAATATAGCTAATGTTGTTCAGATTTTACCCTTAATCATGACACCAGGCTCCTCAACCCAGTTTGTGAATAGGATAGGCTCCTTAGAGCCTTCAAATAGCAAGTAGCAAGCACCATTTGTCATCTGAACACTCGTCAAAACAACACTTCTTGGTTAATTGGTTTAACATAGTATTTCGTATAGTAGCTAAAAATGCATAAACAACCAACACAACTTCAAAGCCTATGTGGAGAACAGTCGCAGCCTATGTGTATGGTGTTCTTCAAGATGGGGAACAGTTGTGGCCTATGTGAACGGTGTTCTTCAAGAGGGGGAACCACGCGTGGTCACATCAGGTACACTCTGATAGAAATCGAAATCGGACAAGATGGAGCAGCGACTGTTGCAACAAACAGTCGTACAGTACTGGCGGATGGCAAAGTAATTTAATATTGATATTTGATATTATATGATTAATGGAAACAATGCCCAGAGAAAAAAGTTTTTCACAAACAAAGACATTTTTATTAGCTTCGGCGACAGGGAGCCTCCTGAACAACCAGCAACCTATATGAAGTTCTGAACTTCCATGGGGCGGGTGTTATATACATGGGCCCAAAAATGAAGAACCTATCACATAAGTGTCGAACCAAATGGAATTTCCATCACATGGCTGCAGAGTCCAGAGAGCAAAGAGCACCTCCTCTTCAGTTTTCACTTTTACTAACTTCTATTCTAAACCACGCAATATACTAAGCGCTTTTTACAGGGTGGGAACTATACTACATACTCCAAATCTATGTTATTATTATATATATAGAAGGGGTGTATATATAAGGGGTTCCGCTTCTCTGAGCTACCGATGTCATTCAAGGAACTCTTGTGGTCTTTTGCCTCTTCTCTTCTAGCTGTGATGCCTCATTCAGCATGTCCACAGCGTCACTCTGCATGTTTAGCTTGGATAATGCAACTGCCTGCATGTAGAATGCTGTCGGCCAATCAGGGTAGACGATCTGTGCTTGCATTGCATCACGGAGGGCAGCATCAGGTTGGTCACACATAAGGTAGCACAAGCTTCGTCTGGCGAATACAGTCGGTGACACCATTGTCCCCACATCAACAAACTGTGAAATAAAGACAAGGAAAGAAGAATCAGCCACATTGTAGTGTTCTTTCTGTTTTTAGATAAATGGAATAAATCAAAGTAACTTAGTCTCTACAGCTACATTTAAGTGATATATATGGGGGCTATTAAGAGCTTTTCATGAACAAGAAACACATGCCCACCTGACTGTAAGAATCAATTGCTGCCTTAAAATCTTTGTCTTTGAAGGCAGTGTCACCACGTTTCCTTGCATCCAACATATCCCTCATCTGCTGTGTCCATTCTTGAAAAGATAGCTGCAGAATGGAGAATGATGCCAGTTTCACAGATCCTACAAAACAGAAAGACTGGAACCAGAATGTACTCATTTATTTTACCTCATTATTCCCTTCATCATCTCTGTAATGTGCTGTATAAAGGATCTGATGGATGGCAGTTAGGTCCATTCTGGAACAGGCTTCTCCCATGGGAGAAAGAGGGTGCTGCGTAGTAGGAGGTGCCTGTGACTGTTCCACTGGCTTCGGAATTCCAAGCATCACATAGGACGGTACCTGTTCCATATTTTTGAAGTGAAACAGCAGGAATCATCAGGGTCGTTATCTTGAACATTTGCTTTCTATAAAAGCAGGTTTTTCCTCTGGAAAAAAAAATCATCAACGTCGTTTTGGTGTTATTCAGACACACGTGTCCTAATTATTCAGCTATGTTAAACACCTACAGCCATTTTGGATTCCAAATTGTATTTGAAGTCATGGAGTATCCCCCAAAAAGATCTACCGAATTGGACAACCGAGCCCTGATCCAGATACTGACACCCGCACACGCATCCATGTAGTGAGTTTATAATTTTGTGGTAAACCATGCGCTTTTGTAAGAGATAATATACCTAACAAAAATACTAGTAAGACAGGTATTTGCTCATGTTTTATCTGAAAATTTTGCAAATATAGCATTCAAAGACAACGTGTTAACATAATCTATCTGTGTGGTAATGCAGGAAAAACACTAATATACACATTCTAACAAAGTGGATACAGTGAGGACTTCACTGTTCTGTTTTAACCTTTACTATTATATCATGCAAAGCATTAGGTTGCTGCAGCAGAGGGAAGGAGTGAAACAATATCATACAGTAGTGAGGATTTCAGTTCTGTTTTAACATTTACTGTCTCATGCCAAGTATTAAGTTAATGCTATACATACAAGGCAAAGAATGGAGCAATCACATAGTAACTGTGGAAGTTACAGTTATAGGATGAACCAGTGTGATGCTAGGACATTAAATATACTCCTTTCACAAAGACTGATTCATATATGAAAAAAGAAGAATAAACATGGTTACCTCTAATTTTGTCTGCAAAGGCTCCAGAATGGAAACCAACTTTTTATGTCCGGACGATCTCTTGGCTCATATTGTAGACACTGAGAAGCAAGGTTCACCAATGTAGTAGCCACCTCAGTTGAGTAGTTCCCCTCCAAATGTGAATCCATAACTGCTTGGATGTTTCTGCCTCTCATGATATCAAGTGCCTGCTAGCAACAAACGCATACATGCATTATTACCAGTGTGCATACTATACATGTAATGTATGTGTGTTTAGTTTTATGCTTGCATAACAAATTATCCAGGGTTTCATTTCCACGGTGCAGATTGTGCTCAAATTATGTGAGCTAGAAATGTGCCAGAGATTCAGTTTGAGAAAACACACACACACACACACACACACGCACAACACACACACGCACGCACAGACACACGCACACACACACGCACACACACGCACACACACACACACACACACACACACACACACCCCGCAATCTACAGGCATGGGTGTTCTGCCTGTATCCAACTGGCATGTGTATTTCTATATTTGTGGAAACAGGCCTCGTATCTAATGAGGCATAAGACATTTCTAGCAAGAAACTTACATGTGAAGGTGGTATGCGTTTCCCACTGAGAAGGTCAAGGAGTACAGTGCCAAAACTGAATATGACACTTTCTGGAGTAACCCTGCCTGCAAGAACAAAACTTTCCTAAGAAAAATATACAATTGAAGTGTTTCTTGCTGTTTTGTTTGGTCATTACTTATTGATTTCAATAAAATACAGAGACTGAAGATCCACTAACCAGACAACCTCACAGCACGCGGTAACTGCTTTACCAAGGGCAGAATATGCTCAATTTAAAGTTTTAAACAGCTAACCAGACCATCTCATAGCACCTGGTAACTGCCTTACCACTCAGAATATGCTCAATTTAAACAGCACATACAAGGGAATCAGAAAACCATAAACTGAGTCACTGGTCCTTCCAAAAAGCTAAATTCCAGATGTACGCTATTTTTGTCTTTTAAAAAGAAACAGATCAACATTCAACACTATAATTATGGAACCAAACTTTCAGAAATCATGTCACTACAATAGTAACCAAAAAAAAAAAAAATGTTTGTCTGCTCGAATCTATCAGTTATACTAAGCATTGAGCAAGTGTTGAAAAATATTTTTTCCACTGGTAAGTGTAGTAGAATGATGGCAGTCGGAAAGAAGAGTTATAAACATAACTAAGTTTAATAAGAGAAATCACTGAGATACCTAAAAAGGTGAAATATTTCATTACTTAACATGAAACTACCACATGCGGGAAAAAAAAACATGAAAGTTTAGAGATAGGCACCATTTCTCAGATATTCTGGAGGTGTATATGCTAGGTTCGTGCTATAGCTTTTTTTCCATCCCTGCTATTTTTCATCAGGCCAAAGCATGACAGACGAGGGTCACCATTCTGCATTCAGAAAGTTTATTATAAATATAATTTTTCGTTTAATAAGACAATTAGTATAAAATGACATATTCAACTGCTGGATGCAATTAGGAGTATCAATTTATAAAACATAGTTTTCGAAACTGTTTACAAAACAACACAGCACATGACATGATGTGAGTCCAATATAAGTTATGCCAATACCAGTTTAATACTAATGGATATTGCCAGACACAATAAACATAACTAGTAAACATGTTACTGATATAGTTATCAAGGACATATGCCATGTGGTCATCAACCCAACGCATTAATTAATCAAGATTTATGCACCACTTGCAGTACCCGATATTCAAACAAGGTGCACAGGTTGCCCATTTACCTCATCAAAGAGGACCCTGTATGCATTTAGGTCATGATACAAAGGCCGCCCCTTGATACTACAGTATTCCAATGCTTGCGAAATGTAGTATGCAACCCTCAGACGCATAGCCCATTCAATAGTCTGGTTTTCCCCTGCACATGAGCAAAACCACAGTCAGCAATAAATCAAAACAAGTCAATTGCTGCTTGACTGCTTCCAATTATTTGTTTGTGCATGTATGTTAAGTAAAACCATCTGGTAAATGCAATTAGAATTTGTCACGTTACTAAAGATAAAACGGGCTATCAAACTCCAAATCAACTCCTAGACTCAGGAATTTCAATTTAGGTTCCCTGTGAACTGATGTAATAATCAGGATCAGAACAGCTCGCACAGAAAACTGATGTAATAATCAAAATCAAAGCAGAACATTTCGCCTGTCTTCTGTCAAATATCTAACGTATTCACCATTCACCAGAATCGCACGACATTAGCATAGCAGTGAGTCCCAATCTTTGGAACATGATCAAATGGTTCATAAACAGGCAACACGAATTGCAGAGCACGAGTGGGGCTCACAGTGGAAAAGGTGCTTGGCGAGGGTATCGTTGGGCATGAACTCGGCGACGAGCAGGCGCTCGTCGCCGTCGCAGCAGTAGCCGATCAGGTTCGCCATCCTCCGGTGCCGGAGGCCTCCGACCCCCTTCGCTTCCTCCTGCAGTCATCAATCAAACCAACTAGCACCTGTGAAAACCGGCTCACCGAGGGTGCCCCCACCAGTAAAAAAAAACAACCGAACTTTTTGCTTGCTGGTTGCCTACCGCGAACTGCTTGGGGTCGGGCCACGCGAGCTTGGCGAACTTCTTCACGGCAATTGCGCGCGTCGGGGCGCCGCCACCGCGGGGGCTGCCCTTGAGATGTCCCCTGTAGACGAGGTTGGGCGCCTTCTCGCCGCTCTCGGAGACGATGTTCTCGGGCGCGAACCCGGCCGTGGCCGCGCGGAGCTCCGCCAGCGAGAACTCGGCGAACACCGGACGTCCCCGGCGGCGGCCGAAGGAGCGGCGGCCTGGTGGTGCGCGTTCAGGGAGAAGGAGGACGGGCCGTTCGTCGGTGGCGGCGGCGGGCGGTGGCGGTTGCGGTTGCGGGGCGGCTTCTCCGCCGCGTGGGGCCCCGGTCCCGCCCGCAGCGAGGAGCGGCAGCAGCCCATCAAGTGTGAAAAGAGTGCGGCCTTGCGATCCGGGCCGGTCCCCTTCCTTTTCGCGGGTGTGCTCGCTCGTGTGCGTGGGTGCGTGGGCGTGGGGTGGGCGTGTGAGAGAGGAGACAGTTTTTGCCCTGATTCTGATTCTCTGGGGGGCCTGGTTTCCGCGCCGTGCCCGTGCGGTTTGTGTGTATGGATGGACTCTCACCCGACTCCGTCTCAAAAATAACGATCGTTATCGCTTCACGAGAAATAACTGTGGTAATTATATTTTAAAATATATAAATATTTATGTTAAAAATTAGTATCATCGAAAAGATTTTAAGTCGAGTTTTTAACAAATTTATTTAGAGATGCAAATCTTGTGCATATTTTTTTATAAAAGCAGTTAGATAGTAGCACCGCAATACACAGTGTGTCGTGTATGCTTGTAATACGCGTTGTGCTTGCACTTGTACCAGCATTGTTCATCGCGTTGCTCCAGTGCTCCTCCTATATACTGTACTTGTGCCACTGCCACAGCTCAGCACAAAAATGGTCACGCAGTGTGTGTGCTCTCTTGCCAAGCTCACTGTATTTTTTTTTAATCGACTTCCCTTTTGCCGTTTCGTATCTCGCAGTTGTGATGACTGGGAGCCCGAGGCACGCACACACGGCAGTCGGCAGGCCGGGTTGACAACTTGACATGTTCAAAGTCACACAAACGCGGCACGCAGGCCCAATTGATGCTCCGGACTCGGACGTCGCCGTGGACGTCCCCTCGACTTCGACTCGGCTGGTGTCGAAGCCAACACGTCAACCTTTTTTTATCATCGAACACGTGAACTGTGAAGACGACACTGGCACTCTCTCTTTTTTTTTTATATATAATAAGAGGGAGAGCAGGATGAATCATCTTCTTTTGTCACCGAACGCCTATGCATATGTATGCACTATTTTTTATGAGAAAATAACTTAGCGTTTCACTGGACCACGTGCCATTTCGCGACGAATCATCTTCTTTTGTTGTTCTATCAAGCGCACTTTTGTAGGTGGCTTGGAGAACCTTCTGGAAAATTCCTCTCACGAGTTTGGTAGGTGCGGCTTTGAATCATGCAAATAACCTTATGAAAACTTCATGCTATGTTTGGATGTGGATATTGAAGGCCTTGGTATTGAGTTGGCTTCAATATCAAATCAGAGCAGTGGCGGAGGTAGAATAGTTTTAAGGTGTGGTGGGGTTTATATAAAATTTAAAAATTTATAGTAAAATTATAAAAATCCCCGGTTCAAAAAAAAACCTGTAAATCAACATAGAATTCTAATTTTCTAAATTAAATAAGTACCTTTCATTACGTAATCTACTCTTATTTGGTGCCATCGCCAAAGGGTGCTTAGTCCGGTTGGCTAAGTCACTCGAGCGGCACTCCACAGTCCCGAGTTCGAATCCCCGTGGGAGCGAATTTGGCTGTGGTTAAAAAAAAAATTCCCTCGTCGGTCCGTGTGCCAAAGCACTAGTTAAGAGCTTCGCCCAGGTCCCGTATGGATCGAGCTGTGGGTTCCGTTGGTATACCGGCCCGGGGCTCGATGTCCCGACCCTGAGCTCGGTTAGTATACCGGCTCGTGGGTTCGGTGTAATTCTGGCCCCGGTCTTCTCCAAATGGATTGAGGATCGTAGTTCCCATGGGCTTGAAGCTCCTAGTGTCAGGGCGGGACTGAGGTTCGGGGATTTTCTCGGCCGGGGAAACCGGCGGTTTCTTCTTAAGAACAATGCCGGTGGGGCGGTCTTTCCCCACCTGACCGAGTTTTTATTTGGTGCCATCGTTGCACCATCAGTCGCCGTCCGCCGACCTTGAAGCCGAGTCGTCACACCGCATCTATGCTCGCGCTAGGGCCGTTGTATAGTGCGCTAGAGCTTCTGGAGTTGTTATCGGATCACAGAATACAAGCAGTATATCGATCAGGGCCATTCTGCTTGACACTTGGACAGATTAGCCTCCCTCCATTTGGTTTGCTAATTATAGTCCACATCAGCCTCCCTTCCATTTGGTTTGCTAATTATAGCCCATCACCATGAAACCCAGCATCCACTAGCCACCAGACCCAACAGACGACCAGCATGCATCATCGTACGCGTATACTATATATATTGAGTGTTTTATACAGATTTTTAGGTGTGGCGGGCGTCTAACCTTGCCAGATTGTTGGCTTTGCCACTGAATCAGAGTAGTATTCGTATAGGGTTACAATACCGAAACCATCCTTTGGATGCAGATGAAATTGATAGAATGGAATCGAAGGAGCTAGACATTTGAGTAATTGACCATCTTCTCCTCCTCCTATCCACACTAGACCACACTGGGGGTGGCACTTTCTTGCGGCACCTTGGACTCCGGTTCGGGCAGAGCTCCCCCCACGCGTCGCACCATTCATTCACTTGGATCGTGCAACCCGTGGTTCCACGAGAGGTGACGCGGCTGGCGAGGGAGCAAAGGCCTCCGATGATGGCGAGCGAAGGGGTCATCTCTCCACTGTCGAGGAGGCATAGGGGTGCAGAGAGACCCTGACGATGGGTACAGGTGCGACAAGGGAATGGAGGACCTTTGGCGACGATGTCCTCTGGCCAGGGGCACGGAGAACCCCTAAAGGGTGCAACAAAGGGGGGCACACGAGGTGGTGGCGGAGCTTCATCGACGATGGCCTCTGACAAGGGCCGACGGAGGGGCGCGCGAGAGTATGGAGGACCTCCGTCGACGACAACCTCCGGTAATGGCGAGCGGAGGGGCGCACAATGGGGTGGAGGAGCTTTGGAGACGATGGCCTCCAATGAGGGAGGGTGGAGGGGGCACATGAGGGTTGGACGGATGTAGTTGGTGGCACCGGACTCGGAGAGGACGAGCACGGGATGTGATTCCGGTCAATACGGAGGGTCTCGGTTTGGTATTACTGAGCGGGGTTTTTTTAAAAATTACACAGTACAACGCTGACGCTCACAATATCCACGCACACTCACTCCTATGAATACATATACACAAACTCTACCCCTATGAGCACCTCCGAAGGACTGAGCACCTGCCGAAGTCACCATTGACGCCTAGTTGTCCACGACAACGTCGCTTACCACTTAACCCATAATGCCAATAAATCCTAACACCAGAATTTGAAACTCTGATAGGTAACGTCCCACCGGACCGTCCTAGCATTAAACTACAAGTCAATTTGCTATTACTGAGCACTACGCCAATACCACATGGAAAGAAGCCCAATACCTAGACTCTAATGTCAAGCCCATCCAAACACGTGGAATTTGGGTTTGCCATTTCCAATTACAATTCCAATTCATGGGTCTCAGTATAGACATCCAAACGGGTTGTCAGGCTTCATCGTATCCCACTACAAATAAGATGAGTTAATAATTCTCAAAAAAAAAAAAGATGAGTTAATGCGTTAGTTTGTGTTATGAAGTAATCATTTTGGGTGAATCTCAAGATCCATGCAAAGGGGAGAAAGTAAGATGGCTTTGGAAGTAGAAGAAATATCTAGAGAGGAATAAAAAGATCGATGTTGTGTGTTCACAACATCGATCTTGATATTGATCGATGTTGATATTATTCTTGATAAGATCCACTCTTTTTTTTTATTAACAAAATCGGTGATTTTATTCCAATGTTTTTATCATGTAAAATCATCAAGAATAATATCAAGAGAGATGTTGCCCAGGACATCTTTCTTAGTGTTGTTCATAACCAAGCTATTCAATCTTTGTTCTAAGTATAACAATTATTATTTCAATATAGTTTCAATTTGTAGATTGAGACAAATGCTTTTTTAACAGGACAGTCTTTTTTTTTCAAGAAGGATTGAGACAGTTGTCTGGGACACACTGACATCGCTACTCCTTCCGTCCCATTGAGTTTATCACCCTCGATTCCGTGCCATCATTTTCGATCATTCGTCTTATTCAATTTTTTTGCACAAATATAATTTATATTTTTATGACTTATTTTATTAATAAAGATATTTAAATATTGATTAATTTATTTTATTATTTACATAAATATTTTGAATAAAACGAATGATCAAACACGTAAGTTCAAAATTCAAAACGACGACCTCCATGGAGACAGAGGGAGTATACTTCAACAACAGCCTGCTCGTGGCACCAGGCCGCTAAGACGGAGCGGACCGCCGGACCCCATTGACAACACGTCCAAGGGCCCAAGGTACTCAGCTAAGCCCAGCAGGAAAAAAGCCGTCACATGAGACTGAAATACCTGGGCCTCATACGTAGTACTTTTGGACCGATTGGACATTCTGGGCGGTTCAGTTGGACGTGGCAGGCGCAACCGCAGGGCCCGAAAGGTGTGCGAGTGTGACCATGTGCCATGTCCGTTTCCGTCTGCACGAGCTGCTGCATCCAGCACGATTACAATTTCCATGCCCAAGCTGCTATCATGCTCGTCCAGTCGGACTGGCATCCATTGCCACCACCACCACCTATAACGTTCATCACGTGCCAAATAATGCCATTGGCTTTGGACGGATCATCCATCCGGCGCAGTGCGGATCGATCGCGGTGGGCTCTTTGCATCAAAAGCCAGGCCCCAAAAGTTGGAGAGTGACTCCCGTTCCAGGCCCCGTCCATTCGCGTTGGGCCCAAGCACCACCAAGCAGCAGAGAAAAGTGAAGGGATAGATAAAATCATCGATTTTGCTAATAAAAAAAGAGTGGTGCTTCTCTTTTTCGCAACTTTTTTTCATTTTATTTATCTTCCCTTTCTATCATCAACTCATCATTTTGTGTCTCCTCACGCTGACAACTGTACGAGTGATTGGCCAAGAACTTTAAAGAATTAATAATCCTTAGCTTCTCTAGTCACTAGATAAGGGCAACGATATGAAATCACCGGCGATTTTTTCCTTTTGATGTGCATCCTAGAGAACAGGATTGATTCCACCAACACACTCTATTATATGCTCAGCGCAGGCGCGTCGCGATCCAAGCCTCACACTCACTCACAGTACTTGGTCGTTCGTCGTCCTCACGCCGCGTCGTATTGGATCGCATCCATACCATACGGCCGAGGAAAACAAATCCTGGCCGAATCATGTATTGCAGCAGAGCAGTGGTCGGTCGTCTTCCTTGCACTCAAACGTTCGTCCAACCCAACCACCCAACGATCCATCCATCGGCACTAGCTAGCTTCAGTGATTCAGTCCAAGACGCGCTCGATCGCAACTACCGTAAGCTTGTCATAGATTCAGTTATTTCTGCCAGAACACATGGGAGGGAGGGAGGTCGATCGACGGATTCGTCCAAAGCCGCCGACCTAACTATCAGACTGCAACATCCCATCTAGCCATTAGCCGATTCATATGATCATCCACCACCCAATTATTGTTATCACTTATCGCGCGCCCGCCCGATGGAGAGGGGTTCCTTTTTTTAATTAGGAATGGAGCTGAATTATTTTGGCAGACCACATTGATTCGATTCATTCATGTGATGGACCTCGCATCGCATCGCATCGCATTGCATTGGGCCAACCGCACCGACGCGATCGAGCCAATGACTGTACCACTAGATATATAATTGTTGGTTGGGTAGCTCGATCGATCAGGACTTGGGATTAGATTAGGGGAGACCCTAGTACTTCAAAAGTGCGCGGCCACTTTTTTCTTGTTGAGCCAGTGTTCAAACTTCGAACTGACGAGCCCGGTCATGGGTACCTTTCGCCTTTCTAGTCTGTAGTAGTAGTACGGTGGTGATCGATGATCTTCGTGGCAAGGCCAACTGATACTTGTCTGAAACTAGGTACAGGTCGGTTGGATTCAGTACGTACTAGGGCCTTGTTTAGATGGCTAAAATTTGGAACAGGACGCGTCATATCGCATAATCGTGAAGACGTTTCGTTTGTTAGTGATAAATATCATCCTACCATGGGAAGAATTAGGCTCAAAAGAATCGCCTCGCAATGTACATCTAAACTGTGTAATTAGTTATTTTTTTTTTACATTTAATACTTTCCATATAATGCTTTTGTTGTATTTAATGTGATGTGATGGAGAAAGGTGGAAAAAGGTCGAAAACTTTTAGCAATCTAAACAAGGCCCAGTACTAACTTGTACTATGGATTTAGAAAAAAAAAACTTCTGAATAAAAAACAAATGAAGCCTTTTCATATGATACTCATACGCAGTGCCCAATCCGGTCATCCTGGGGCAGAGAATGCTCTTGTACGTTGCATCAGTTTCAGTGTGGTTCTGGTTTCTCTGGAAGAACTCGCTGGCACGGCTTAAATTTGGGGTCCGGGCCGGGGCTGGATAGACGTCGACCTCAATCGCTACAGGGAGAGGTTGGCGGCTGGCTGCATCACTGGAAAAAGGGTTGGGTTGGGTTGGGTTGGGTTGGGTTCGGTCACTCATCACCCCAGCTTGGCACATTAAACTCCGCAGATACAAGTCCATGTGACGCCTAACCGACCGAAAAGACCACGGCACCCAAAGATTGATTTCCGCCAAATCAATGCCCCAGCAGCATGGCTTTGTTCCATTCCATTGCATGCTACGCAAACTTCAGTCCCTGTCCATTGCATGTATCGCTCACCTGGAAAGGGAAACGGCAAGACAGATGGCTAGCAGCTCGCTCGTGGCAGTATCAACCGTCTTCGGGAAGCGGTTTTTTTTGGGGTGCACATGCACGCATTACACAATGTGTGAACCACATGATACGCATTGTGATCCGTCTTTAACACACTTCTCGCATCAACCGGTTGAGAACGTTGAGGAGTGTCTTTAAGACCAGATCATGGCTATCACGCTCATCAGTGTAGTGCATGCAAAATACCTAGGTGTAAATTTAACTTTCCCACCGTCTTCGTGCAAGAGACAAGAGGTTTCACAATTCTTAAGAGCGGTGAGAGGGACATCAATCTTTTTCTACACAAAATCCAGACATATGAACAATGTTCTTCCTCTCCAAAAGAAAGAAAAGAATGTTCTTCTCCGCACAACACAATGCAGTATACACTCTGCAATTGTAACAACTTTTGCATCTCTCGCCTGCTATTTTTGTTGGAAAACAATGAATCAATCAAAACAGACGGTTGGTTCGCACTTTGGCAGAAGCAGAGGTTCTCGGCCAATCGGATCTAATTCCCTTTGCAATCCGAAGAAAAGTAGGGACAACTACTAGGTATTTACATCATTTACACACCGCAAACGAATCAAAATGGACGGAAGGTCTCACAGTGACAGCAAAAACGTTTGACCCGCCAAGATTAAGAATGAATGGATGAATCAGAATGTGGGCGTGAGCAGGTTGAGCAGGGAGACTCTGGCATTGACGAGCGCGCGGTACACCTCCTGGCAGCCAGCCTCGGCGGCGTCGACGCACTCCTCGAGGGCGCGGACCCTGCCCATGGCCGCCTTGCGCTCCTCCTCCTCCTCGTTGCACGAGTCCTCGAACGACACGGTCCGCCGGCGCCGGAGCAGGTCCGTCACCAGCCACATCGGGCTCCCGGGGGGTCCGCGCGGGGAGTAGGGCGTGGGCGTCCTCGGGGACGGCGCGGCGCTGGCCGCCGACTCGGCGGAGGCGGCCGAGACGCCGGCGAAGACCGCGGACGAGGCGGCGGACACGGCGGCCGTGGCGGCCGCGAAGGCGTCGGCGAGCGTGGCCTCGTCGGACTCGCCGCCGTCGCCCGCGGCGCGGTGGGAGAGGTCCCGCGCCGAGGACGCGAGGCGGGACACCTCCCGCGCCGACCGCCGCTGCGCGCGCAGCGCGGGACGCGAGGCGGACGCCGTAGTCGCGCCGGCGCAGCGCGGCGTGGGTCTCGGCGAGGAGCTGCTTGAGGGAGACGAGGGCGTCGCGGAAGGAGCCGTGGAGGTCGGCCAGGAGGAGGAGGTCGTCCAGGAGCTGCTCCGTCCAGCAGGGGGTGCCGCCGCAGCGCGTCGCGGGCCTGCGGGTGGTCGAGGAGGTCGGCAAGGCCCGACAGGACGCGGCCCGCGCGCCCGGCGCCGTCGGCGACCCACGCGGGCCCCGTCTGCGCCGGCGCGTCGGCCCACGCTAGCAGCGCCCGCGCCGAGTCGTGCAGCGCCGCCGCCAGAGGGTGGAGGCGCACGGGGAGGCTCGTGGACCGCACCCGCGCGTACGACGACAGCTTCTTGGGACGCGCGCAGTCGAGGGGAGGAACGACGGCGCCATCGACTTGGGCGACGTTAGCGTGCTGAGCGTCCGACGGAACCCCACGGCCATTGCTTGCCTTGCTCTGCTTTGCCCGGGAAGAGGAGGCCGCTTGGCTTGGCTTGGCTTGGGCTTGGTGGTGAGCGTGAGCGGAGGAGGCGCGAGGTGTTTTATAAGAGCATCCTGCGGCGGATGGATGATGGTGACGTGGCGGGAGAGGAGAGGCGAGCGGAGGCCGCACGGGTGGGAGTTGGCTGTGCGAGTGAGCGAGTGGAACACGTTTGACCCAAGCGCCCGGGGACTGACTGGACTTGGTTGGCTTGTGTCCGAAGAAAGATGCTTGCAAAGCCAGTTATCTTGTTGGGGAAGCTACTGATACTCCTCCTAGTCCCCTATTCTAGAGACTAGAGCCTAGCTATGGAAAATGAGCCGTGGAACTGGAAAAAGACAACGGACTTGAGCTTGAGCAAAGCTTGAGTTTACTGTTTGTTTGTGGTTTGTTGTGAGGGTTGTTTCCTGACTTGCACCATCGTGCAGCTGGACAAAGAGATGACTTGTAAACCGAACCTACCTTAGCTATAGGATTAGGATCTCACAAGAGGGGGAAACGGGAATCTATGTCGTGTGCAGAGAATGTTGTACTGGTGGATTGGTGACCAAGTAAAGTCTTCTAATACGAAGACCTAAAAATGTCGTATAATATTCCTAGAATTTGCAAATGAACACATTAATGTTATCTATCATTTTAACCATCTACACTTATTCTAAATTAGTTTTCATTTTCATTTCTCAGTACATTTCTACCTCTCCTCATTTATAAGCATCATACATTTCTCACTTCTCCTTAATTCTCATACCCAAAGCAAAAAATAATTCAAAGCGACTTATATTTTTTTTAGAACAGTGAGTAACTAAATATGACATGGAGGGAGTACAAATCCCACCTCTACCTATAAGAGCACTTGTAGTGTCTACAAGTTTAGAGACTTCATCTTGAAGCCATGAACTTCTCCATGCTTGAATTGATTTTCGTTAATTTGCTCAGAGCATGCAACCTCGATGTCCAAAATAAGATGGGATTATCCTTGAATAAAATAGTCACTTCATTCTAAGTTATAATGTTATTTTATTTTTTTTTAGATATATTCATTTAACTATATATCTAGGCATAGTGTATATCTAAATGCACAAAAGCAAAGCATCCGAATAACGAAAATGTCTTGTCATTTAGGGCGGAGGGAATATTGAAAAGTCAACTAATTTATGCTTGGTTGGGTCACTTTTGTTGGAACGTGAAGAAATATGTTGTATTGGCATAGAATGGATGAGGCACTGATGCTTGTTCTATCCAACTACATCGTGGTCTCACGACTACTTTACAAGTACTTGATCTAACGGTGTGGTTGGTTTCTTGCATCCAGGGTGGTCGAGCCCATGGGATGCAATGGAATCCTGATAGGTTAACTCTAGTAACCCTTCAATCCAAGTTCCCTAGAAGCAATATCACCCCCCTCAACTAGATTCTTGAAGAATGAATTTCTTCGACATTTCTACTCTACTTGATCGCCAAAAGCCTCTAGCCCAAGTGGCTAAGTACAACCGGCGGCACTCCTCATCCTGGATTCGATCGACCCTGAGGTTAAAAAAATCCCCTCATTAGTCCCACGCCAAAGAACAGGTATGTGGCCGTCCAATTCTCACAAGGATGCGGTGCCGCTGTATATGGATGGGGCTGGGGTTCAGGAGTTTTCACAATTTGGTGAGAAGATCTCTTCTTAATGAAAAACTTGTGGGACGTCGTCCCCACCGGAGCATGATTTTTTACCGTACTTGACTCGATGTATGAATGAATGGCGTAAAACTTGCACAAGATAAGAGAGTAGTGGTGCGGAGTAAGGAGCTCCATCCCTGCAACACAATACGACTTGGTTGGACAGGTACGCCGACGAAACAAAAGAATGTTGCACATGATCACCTTAGTCATGGTGAGCTACATCGTTGGGATATTCTAGGCTCTGCTGCGAAGCAAACCAATCGCGCCCTAAAGGTCACAAACTTGATGCTCTAGAGGTAGTGAATGAATGAATCAGATAATCGTCATTGTAGCTAAGGGGCTAATAAGCCTGTATAGATGGATGGTCGAGAGGTTTTCTCCCTTTTGACTTTTTGAGGGATCTTGAAACCTCTCGTTTATCTTAATATATGTACGTTTTATTGAATAAAACAACACAATCTGTATGAGTGCATCGGATAACTAGAATGGTGTGGGCCAATTGGATGATGATGTATAGTTACTCCATGAAATCTCAGAGAGCAAAGGAAAAAAAAAATCATCATACTCCCTTCGTCCATTAATAAGATCAAGAGATAGGAGTCGCTACGTGCTCTCTTCGTGCTTCCCAGCAGATAGGAGTCACTAATAATATGATAATTCATAAATACGCCAGCTTGGCATCGAAATGTATCAGCCAAATTTCCTTCCCACGCGGCCACCACGCTGCATCAGTGTCCTTTTACTGGCATACCGAGGACACGTGGCTGAGGGACGCACGGTGCGCTGGTGCCCGGCGTCGGAGGCCATCGCCGTCCGTCCGTCCGTCACATGGGCGGGCAGGCACGTCCGTCCGGGCCGGCCGTCGGGCTCCGCCGCGCCCACCCGCCCGCCGTGGCCCCCCCGTGGCCGTGCCGCCTACCGCCCACCTCCCTGATTGCATTGCATTGGGATGGATCGGTGATCTCTGTGTAGGCCTGCACGCATTGAAACGTGCGGCGCGATGCTCCCCCTTCCGTGGCTCCTTGCCATTGCCTCCTCCTTGGCAGCTGGTGGTGGGCTCACTCGTCCGGTTCGGCGACGGGTGCGCTGCACCCGACGAAACAAATGATTGATTCGCTCGCTCGGGTTCCTCCAGATCCAGGGATGGAGATGCATGGAGCCGATCAGCCGCTGGGGTGGGGGCACTTAACTCCGGCGAGCCAGCGATGGCGACGCGAGTGGAGTGCGCGGCCGGGGCCCGGGCCGCTTTATTTGCTTTAGGTGGCCTGATCCATCGTTAGGCGGCAATGGCATGCACCGGATCGAACCGTGGATGGATCCGTCGGACCGTCACGTGTTTCCGGTGCGCGTTTGTGATTACTTCGTCGTGCATCAGAGAGGCACAGCACAGCAGCAGCATCTGGCTAGCGGGCCAGCCAAAGGCAAAAGGCTGGCATCGTTTTGTTTTGCCGTACGGATCCATGCATACACGAACCGCTGGAGGTGGAGGCTGGGTGCATGCATGTTATGTTAGCGGCCTTTGTTTAGTCGGTGGGTGGGTCTTTGTTTGGTTTAGGGGACTGGCGGCAATTCAGATGGCTTGCGCTTCAGTGAACGCACGCACGCACGCACGCACGCATCAGTGACCAGCTAGCGGTGCCGCCGCCGCGCTATCACGTAGCACCACGTAGGAACCGGTCTTCCCTCTCTGGCGAGACGACCGCGAGACCGGTTCAGCGTCGGTACGTAGAAGAAATGCAGAATAATATTAATCACCGTCGGTCGATCGTTGCCGGCTAACGGCCAACAGACTACGTAACGTCAAAACAGGTCAAATCCGGCCGCCGCCGGTTCCGTAGCCCGGCATAGCCTCAGCAGGTACGTAACGTAATGTCTTCTCTGGTGGTAGCCATCTCGCTGCGGTGTACTAGTAGGAGTACTACCACTATGTTTAAATTGACCGGTCGGTCCAGCCTTTTGAGCCGGGAGCTTTTGTTTAAGCGCCGACGATGCGTACGTACGTACGTTCCGGACGTCGTCCCACTCCCACCCCGTTGAGTACGTAGTTTGCATTGCAGTGACGACGCTCCACTGCTCGGTTTAATTTTCTCTCCTAATTAATCCACGTAGTAGACATTTGGGGATCGATCGAGAAGAAGGCTCCAACGTCTCGGAATAGCAATTTAGCTAGGTCACTCCAGAAAGAGTCCAAATTGGCCGATTAAAACATGCATCGATTGCCCAGTCAGCACGCCAGTCGACCATGCACAAATAATCACCGGTCCTCAAGTGATTGGTAAAACGCGCGCAGTGATGTCATGGATTCGTTCAGGATGTTCCAGATTCCCGTTGTCGCCCGCCTTGATCGATACACACTTTTTTTTTATCAGTACGATACAAGTTATCAATTCGTGGCTCAGAGTCAGAGCATGCTCACATCCCCTGCGAGAATGAGCAAGTCACCCTGGAACGGCATACTACTAACTACATTTACAAACTCAACAATTTAAAAGTTATTGATGATTTATATTCGCGATGTTTGACTCAAATCTTATCCAAAACGACTTAATATCGAGGCCGGGGGAGTACTTCTTTCTACGCACAACATTCAGTTTCAGCGGGACGTGCATGTCACGCTTACAATGTTCATGTCAACGGATGCCGATATCTGCACTTCTGGCAAAGGTCCAACCGTCCACACCAACAGTTGGGTTACTGACGATTGTGGACTCCCGGCACGCAATTTTCCCCACAAAAAGTCTACAGTGCGCTACTGCATGGTGAATGGGTGATCGATACTAGTAAAAGTCAAACCTTTTCAACGTTGTACTACTTGCTACTATGAACGAGAAGCTTACGTCCCTGCCTCCTCGTCTCGTTCGCAGTGACGACGAGTGCTTGCAGACAGGTCACGGCTGACATCCTGCTAATTGTACTCTCTGCAATGTTTTTAGTCCCAAGGATTTGCATTTGAGGACTGAAAGTCAATCGAGCAAGGATAGTCCAAAGTCGGGCAATTAAACTAGACGTGCCGGCAACGTCTATCAATCCTAAGTATTGACGTCATGGATTAGTTCAGGGCGTTCCTGTGTATACTAGTATTGCTGCCCTGACAGAGACGCACGCAGAAGAAACATTCCACCACCACCACCACACTGCCCACAAGTCCACTACCCCAGGCAGCAGCAGCAGGTCACGGGTGCGTTGGCGAGCGTGGACTCTCTTGCAGGCAGGAAGACCGATCGATCTCGTGGACCTTTGGACGGATGCCGTTGACAATGGAGACCAAGTTGCCGCGCGTTCATACTCAACCCCAACACCAACACTACGTGTACTGTGTACTCGTACTGTAGGTATCAATGGGCCGACGACGGCTTGCACGAGTCAACCGTCCCTTTCCTGTGCTTCACGAGACCCAGCAGTGGGGCGACGAACATCACCGGCGGTATTCAATGCGACGCGAGGACACAGAACAGTGCCACATCGCTACCAAGTCAACCGATTCCCTCCCGTATCCAAAGTTTCTTCCAGACAGCTCGATCGAGCTCTCTACCCTTGCCGACCGGGACCCGGACCGGGCGGGAGGACACAACGCAAACGCCGTCGCCAGTCAAGGAAAAGTCAAAATCGTCCTAGAGCACCATAAACGCCGTTTCGATGCACAAAGGACAGCCGCCGAAATGCCGCAAGGCCCGGGACGAAAGAGGACGGCTTGGGCCTTGGGTTCCCTCGTTCGATTGATGTTTATGGGCCGTGTCCCTTCGTCTTGTTCCGCTAATGGCGTGCGACGAGCGGTCGTCGCTTGGATGGGCTGCTCGTTCATTAGGCTGGTACGTGTGTGTGGGCTGTGTACACACAGTACTGGGCCGTAGGTGCCACGTTTGTAGCTCAGAGGCAATCTGGGCCACTGTCCTCGTTCCGGGTCCAAGTCACTTACTCCTCTCGCTTCTATTACCCTTCTACTCTTCGTCCCTCCCAACGCTCGCTAGTGACATGGTGAGTGGTGACACTAGGCTGCGTGACGTCTCCGCGGCTCCGCCGTACGGTCTAGACGACGCATTTCCATCGTGCGTTGAAGACCCGTTCACGTCCGGTGAGGGAGTGGTGAGTTGGCGACGCACACCCGCGGCCTTGTGTTGATGTGAAGCGGCAGGGGAAGGAAGCAAAGGAAGAGTCAAATGCATGCGGGTCATACGGATCACAAGAGGAAAGTCGATTCTAAGGTCGTTGCAAAATGTGGCTTAGCATCTAGAATCTGAGCCCATGCCTACATTTTTTTCGATCAAAGGGCTTCCCTATTTCCATTAAGATAACGGAAATACAATATTCAAGAGTTATCAGGCAGCAATAAGACAGTTTAGAAACTAGCAGAACGACTACACGAACGGGGGAATCACATCAACCCCAGCGACCTCATATCGACTATTACAAAAGCATGACAGGAAGCACAAAATAACTTGCATCACAATAAAGAGCTTGGTCTTCTACTCTTGCTCGTTTCCAACAGCATCCTCGACTTCTCCTGACAGCAGCTTCGCGTGTCCAACCGGGTCTTGATGCAGCAAATTAACGGCGAACTGTAGAGTGGCCTTGGACCCAGCTCTCCTTGTCTTCCTCCTTCAGTAAACCTGCCCAATATTTCATCAAAGCACACGCATGGCTCAATATCTCCAATGGATTTTTGAGCACTTTTCCATCGAAACATACTGCATTTCTTCTTTTCCACAAAGCCCAGCAAATTGCAGATAGCCCAATTGCATGAAACTGGTTATTTTGTGGAATCCACTTCTCACACCATAACCATCCTTGTTCCAAGGATGTGGGTATTTCATTTGCACCAACACTAGCAGCTATAATTGGCCAAATGCATTTGGCAATGGAGCAGGTAAACAATAAATGGTCGACATTTTCAGGCTGGTCACAAAAATAACATATGGGATCTCCCTGCCAATTCCTCTTAATCATGTTATCTTTAGTAAGAATAGCTTTGTTTGTAACTAGCCATATAAAGAACTTCATTTTGGCTGGAATTCTGGCTTTCCAGATTCTCTTATGATAAGGGCCACTATCAGAAGTGGTTAAAGCATTGTAGGTTGATTTCACACTAAACCTGCCATTTTTCTCAAGTTTCCACCAGCAAATATCCTGCCCTATAGACAAGTTTTGGTTCAGCATTCTTTGCTTGAGAGATAGCCATTCATTCAACAAATCACCACACAACCATCTACTAAAGGTGATATGCTCAGATCCACCGATCATTTGATTCACACTAATGTTTTTATGATTGCAAAGCTTAAACAAAATAGGATGAGTGATGCACAAAGGCTTATCCTCCAGCCAGGCATCATGCCAAAGTAAAGTATGCTTACCATCCCTAATAATCTTTTTTCCTTCCCTGTAAGTATAAGTCTTTAACCTTTAATAGGTCAGACCAAATAGGTGAATCACTTTGCTTATGCTTGACTGTAGTGATGGAGTCCTTTTTCAAATATTTGAACTTGACAATATCCTGCCAAAGTCCATTTTCATTCTCCAACTTCCACCACCATTTGCATAACAAGCTGAGATTCATTTTCCTTATATCCTTAATTCCAAGCCCGCCTTTTTTCTTACTTTTACATATCTTTACCTGCTTTATCAAGTGGTATTTTCTTTTTTTGTGTGGCCACATTGCCTACATGAAAAGGCCATTCTTATTCTTATTGTAAGGTTGCCATTCTTATTACTTTTTAGTATGACTTTCTTTAATGAAAGATCGACCTAGAGTTTAGAGGATCCCCGACCGACCACCATGGATATATAGTAACTTCCATATCTGCTCGTTGAGTCTATGTTGCAATGAGTCATAGTCCGAGCATCACGATTCACGAGCCGCCTTACGCTCGATCTGATAAAAAAGTGCAATGCGTAATAGAGCATAGAGCTACGTGCTTTAGGAGCCGGCCTTGGGCCACGTTTAGATGGCAAAAAATTTGCAAAAGTAACTGTTTCCAACTCGCGTAGCACGTTTCGTTTGTTTGTGGTAAATATTATCCTACCATGACGTAACTAGGCTCAAAAGATTCGTCTCGTGATGTACAACAAAACTGTGTAATTAGTTCTTTTTTTTTTTACCTACATTTAACGCTTGAACATATGTCTTTTGGTGTATTTAATGTGATGTGATGGAGAGAGTTGAAAAAAGTAGCAAATTTTTGGCAAAAAAATTTGCCCATCTAAACGAGGCCTTGTTTAGATTGCTAAAATTTCTAACCTTTTTCCCACTCTCTCTCCATCACATCACATTTAATACACCAAAAGACATATGCTTGGAGTATGAAATGTAGGTAAAAAAGATAACTAATTATACAGTTTAGATGTATATTGCGAGACGATTCTTTTGAGCCTAGTTACTCTATGGTAGGATAATTATTACCACAAACAAACGAAACATGCTTCAATATGCGATAGGACAAAAGGTTAGAAATTTTAGCAATGTAAACAAACAAGAAGTGATTTGGTGGGATGGTGCCACCAAGGCATTAAAGATGCTCCTCCGTCTCTGAACAGCACGTTCCCAAATCCCAATCCAAGAACGAGCGCGGTGTCGATGTGCCTCCGGACGAGGAACCATCAGCATCAAGTTTGGTTTGGTTTGTTTCGTATCGATATTAGAGAGGTAGCGAGTTTCCATTCTGGGTCATTTCAACGTCGATCATACTCCCTTCGTCCTTTATAAATCACTTTGACTTTCTAGGTTAGATAATACTTAACTAAATGGATGAAGCTAGAAAGTCAAAGTGACTTATAATTTGGATTGGAGGGAGTATCATATATAGACTGAATTACCGATGATGCCACGTACGTACCGGCCCAAGTTGCAAACTGATTCTTCTCGAGCCATATATGGCTCATTTGAAGCTAGCGCGCTCACTCTCAAGTGAAGAGAATGTACCCAACATCTCCGTACACAGCAGACGGCGCATACCATCGTCGCGCGTCCGGTTTTAAGAGTGAGGTGCACCCGTGCTCTGCTGATGTGCAGCGGCGACAAAGCCGATGTAGCCGCCGGATCCCAAAATGAGAAGGAATTCCTCGACATGGAATGGAAAAAGAGGGAGGATAGAGCCGCTACGTTTGCTGTGATGGGAAACAGAAACCGCAGCCAACCAATCATATTCGTAACCGATGTCACTCACACACTCATCGAGACAGAGCTGTAAATGAATTGAGCGCATAAAGGTCGAACAGTCATTTGTATGCAATTTGACTGCAAATGGCCTCAAGTTTGAGCTTGGTATAAATAAAGGGCGAGCTCAGTTCATTGCAAATGGCGCTCCAGATGAAAGAGGAAAGCAAAAATTGTGGCCCAGGAGCCTGAAGGCCCATGTCGAAATTAAGGATTTCTCTGATGGATCGTGGACACCAACTGACTGACTGAACGCCCACCTAATGGTCTGCAACTGATTCTAAAAAAAAAAAAGGGGTAATGATCTGCAACTGATAGACACAGAAAACGTCACGAGATCAATATGTGGGCTGTGCTTACACCAAGCGCTTTTTGGAGCCGTTGCTCGTGCGTGCTTGGTATGGAAATGTTAGGACGCGATTTTGCTGAACGAACCTGCCAAACATTTCTCTCTTTCCAGTTCGACAACAACGTCCGTGTGAGGCTCCGATGACTCTGACCTCACCTCCTCGTCACGACGACGGCATCTGCCCGTTCAGTCCGGAACGAGTGGCGCGGAGCCAAACGGGAAGCAGTGGCACTCCACATCGTTGACGAGGGGCGACCAGAGCCAACGGAATTCATCATGCACACAGCACACGCATCGGTCGTGCGCTCCAACTCCGCTGCTCACCCAACCAGCAAGTGAGTGAGGGAGCAATTGCAACGGCACGTTCGTTTCAGATTTGATTTGATTTAACTCTCCGATTCCGCTCATCATTTCATATCTTTCTTTCGTCCATCCATCCGAAAATGGACGGAAAGAAAACAAAGCAAAAACAAAAAGAGCTGCTGTACAATATACAAATCCAGGAGGCTGCTGCGCGTCACTGCCATTCGTGCGTGTCGCAAGGGTAGCACCCTTCCTGCGCGACGTCGGAGACCTGCACGCCGGTGTCGTAGACGCGGCCGGCTTCCCACCGGCGCGGCAGCACCTCCGACTCCGCCCACACCCACTTGCCGTCGTATCCGCCGGTCACCACCAGCCGGAGCTGCAGCGGCCCCGCCGGCGCCTGCGCCGTGCTCCACGCCGGCCCGTGGTCCCGCGTCAGGAACCGCCAGTTGGACGACCCGACCTGCCCAAAACAAACCACACACACGACGTCATCAAGGAGTTGCCGATGAACTCGATCGAACCGTTGCCTCCTGCCGCTGACCGAATTTGGCTCGTTGGGAAAAATACACGAACAGAAACAGGGGAGAAATTAGCTTACGGTGGCGACGTCGACGGCGACGATGTCGGTCTGGCCGCCCTGGTACAGGAACCTGATGGAGAGCTCGCTCGGCGGCCGGCTCTTCTCCTCCACGCGGATCGACAGGTTGCGGTCCTTGGCGTACTCGCAGGGTATCCTGGGGGTGGGCAGGGCGTACAAACATCAATCTCATCGTCGTCGGCAGCAGGCACGTGGGACCGAAAGCTAGCTGAGCTGACACTACGGACGGATACCGTGCTCGCGCACGGCACCGCGCAGCAAAGCAAACTCGTACCTCTTGTACTCGACGTCGACCTCGCGGCGGTCCCTGAGGCGCGCGGCGTTGCCGGCGGTGGCCATGGACGCGTACGCCGCGGCGCTCAGAACCAGGCCCGTGCGGTTCGACGACGTCCGCGCCTGGTCAGTCACTACCACTTTCGCGCCCGCCGTGCTGCACAGCTCCGTGTCCCGGCACCGCACCTGCCAATGCCAATCCGATCGAACCTTGCTGCTTAGAATCCAACCAAATTCGCCGATCGACTAAGAAAAAACAGAGGAATTGCTGCCGATAGATAGCACCGGCGGCCTCCAGAAGAAGTAAAGAAGCTAGCTAGTACCTGGAAGCAGGCGCCGCAGGCGACGCCGCCCCTGTAGAGCTCGGGACTGGCCGCGGCGAGGAAGCCGCCGTTGAAGGACGCGGCCAAGGAGCCGTACCCGCACGAACCGGCTGCGCAATCCATTCAGCAAAGCGAAAACGATGAGTCAATCAATCAATGAATCAATCTTGCACGCCACAGAAACAATCAGACGAAACGCAGGAGACAGCAGCGGGCCGGGACGCCTGCGTACGCAGTGCCGTAGTGCGTACCGTGGAGGGCGAGCGAGGAGGCCTGGTACGTGGCCTTGGACCGGCGCACGCAGCGGTCGCAGCCGTCAGCCGGAGACGGGGCCGCGATGAAGAAGAAGAAGAATACTAGGAGCAGCAGCAAGACGAGGGGCGGGGACGCAGCGCCTCTCGTGACGACAGCCATAGACAGACGACCGACCGATCGAGCCCGAGGTCGAAGAAGGAAGGCTGGAAGCAGTTTTGTTTGCTTGGGAGAGAGAACGGAACGGATGAGGAGGCCGGGGATTGCTGCTCTTGCAGGAGCTCCGGCTGGCTGGATTTATGCGCCCGCCGCCTGCCTCCACTCCACGCGGGCGCCGCCGCAAGGTTGCCTCCCGCTGTGGTTTCCGATTCTGGCCGCAGCACACAGTGACGCAGGGCAGAAGGAGAAGTTTGCAGGGCAATAGTAGCTAGAGTAGAGCTAGAAACAGACTGACGGATAGATACTTGGTGCTGCCCTCCAACAGGCGGCAGAATGTTTTGGACACGGGGACGCGTTTGGACTTGGGAGTTGGGAGCGCGGCGCCGTGGGACGCATATAGCGAGCGTCGACACGGACGAGGGCCAGCGGGAAGGGGCGGCCACCGACCACCGGGGACACGCGTGCTGCAGCGCAGGGACGCGTCAGCAGATCGTCGGATAAACTCCTCGTCCTGGCACACACCGTGTCCGGCAGCCTGGCACGTGGACGTTCGTTGGTAGGCAGCAATCCGTTCCCACTTCCCAGTACTGCAAAAGGACACAGCTAAATGCCGTTCATTATCGACGTAATCCTGCTACTTTTTTCTTGTTCGCATTCAGATTCCAAGGGTAGGAGATAGGAGTAGCAGTGCATTTTTTATGGAAATGATTAAATTATTCGACAGCCGTATTCTAGTGATGGCGGCGGCGCTTTGCTGGAATTGGAGGGTCGGAGTCCGACGAGGAGGAGAAAAAAAAGAGGAAAAGCGCAGGAGATGTGTCATGAGTCATGAGTGGGATTTCATTTGATTCGAGGGGATAAGAACGGGAGTGGCCAACGTGGCCCAGGATTACGAGACGGGGCGGGGCGCGTCAAGGCTTATCGGCTATCGCGCGTTGCACGGGACGGCCCACCCCCGTCCGCTGCTGCTTTCCCTGTGCGGGGCGGGCGCGGGCGCGCCGCCGAAACACACGGATTATTTCAGTCTCCTTCAGCTTCAGCCCCCCTGTTCCGCTGGATAGCGCCTCGTTTATTGCTCGCTAACCACGTCCACACCGTGGGTTCTGACTCGTGATCACGACACGACCGAGACCACCCCCCCAGGCGTGTTCCGGATAACCACTGTCTCGCATCTCGCCTTGCGTGCATGGATGTGCTCGAGTTGGATCACAACTTTGCTTCCGTTCCATTAATTCGATCAAGAGTGACACAGAGCACGTGTGTGTTCGTGTGCTTACAAGATTTTTGGCAGCCCTAAGCATAGTTCCATCTAACCCATCCATCCGTTCGTGGAACAGAGCACGAGTCAGGCCGTGGCGTAGTGTACTGGTGTCATGTGTTGCTGCTCAACATGGTTCTAGCGGCAGGCTAGTGTAGTGTAGTGGCCCTACTACAGTACAATACTGGCTTCTGGAATCTGGATGGCATAATAAACCTGTGCTCTCTCAATCATGCTTGATTGACTCGCCCATAATCGTAGTTTGGGGTCGCTTTCGAAATCTTATAATTGTGATTGTGACTACATACGTACCGTAATATCCCACCATGATTGGATCGTACAAAAAATCGATAAGATGATGAATCGATAAGATGATGATGCGTGCGAAGGTACTGATGACAATGGTAGAGCTCGTGGAGTTTGTTTGTTTTTTTAATCATCTCTTAGACACTATACGAACTTATAAAAAACCAACCTCATGACCATGAACATTGAAATGTTAGCGTAACAGAATTGTGGGAACGGAATAGTGAACAGAACTTGAGGAGGAAGAATCTGCAACACGCAAGGCATCAGGAATGATTAGGTAGTTTGGGTTTTGGGTTTAATACATGTCACCCTCTCTCGGAGTCCATCTATGCAGCCGACTCTGCAAGTGACTTGCAGTCGTGCGGACGCTCGATTTGCGTGCTTAGCCTTCTTGTATTTGCCGGACAGACTACAGTAGACGAGCCGGCCGGCTACAGGCTACCGCTTCATCTCCTTCAAGCGTAATAAGCTCCATATCCATCCTAAGCGTAATGACATGACATTCCATTATTTATTAATGTTATTATATCCATCCTGCAAGCGTAATGAGCGAAACCGTTTGACAGCAGGTAGTTGGTGCCGTGCTCTCCGATTCTGACTCGCACACCAGCGGGATGGAGCCCAACCAAGCGTCAACCACTTTGCCGTTAATGCGTAGATGTAACGACTAACGACCTCTCCATTTACTCATGTCACAGTACTGCAGCTCCATGCTTGCATTGGATCGCTGAGCTGCAGAAGGACCAGCGGCCACCATCTCCGGCGTTCCCTGAAACGCCGTTGACTTGCCCAAGTCAGTCGACCTTTTTTTTAAAAAAAAATGCGTTGACACCAACCGGTCCAAGCACACAGCGACCAACTGTCCCACACACCACTGAATTGAAGGCCGAAGCCCATTCAACGCTGCATGTTTGACGACTTCCTCCGTCTCCGTTACCTCCGCGATCCGGCAGGCAGGCGGCAGTCGACATTTTTTTTCAAAAAATACTGCTGCTGCTCGTGGCGCGGCCCCTGCCGTTTCCTTTCGGGCAAAGCATAGCATCGCCCGCAACTTTGCTCTGCGGCGCCGACGCGGCTGACGGCGACGCGTACCCGCGCGCGGCCGGTGCGCCGCCCTTCCGCGCGCGCATGGCGACGGCCTGCCTCGCGTCGGCGTCGCCGCCCGTCTGCGCCCCCGGCGCACGGCACGTCTGCTAGACTGCTACAGAGCTTTTCTGCTGGGCGTTGCATGGCTCGCTGCATGCGTTGCAGCGCGGCAGTGGTGGGCCGTAGGCTACGAGCAGGTGGAGCGCGGGGCGTCGCCGGGCGTGGCCGGTAGGTCGGCAGCCGCGGTAGTTGCCACGTCCGATCCTGGCTTTGCGTTCGCCTTGAAGGCAGGCAAAAACCTACCGCCACTGACACGGCAGAAAAGACAGCGGCGGCTACCACATACAGTTATATGGTCGTGTCGAGTATCCTAGCAGGATTAACAGTGATTGATTTAGGCTAGCTAGCTATCAAAAATCGCCTTGTTTAGCTATGTAACCAAGTGCTCACCGCCGGGCGCCGGTCCTTACTCCTCATCACGACTAAAGATGTGCATCGGGCCGGCTCGGAACGGCCCGGGCCCGGGCCCGTCAAGCATGGCCCGTTGAGGCACGGGCCTATGAGGCCCACGGGTCACCGGGCCGTGCCACACCCGTGTATCGTGCCCTGGGGTCGGCCCAGGCACGGCACGGTGGCCCACTTTCGTGCCGGGCCGGCCCAAATAGCACGCGGCCCAGTGTTACACCAGGCCGGCCCGAGCACGTTTTGTACAAAAAACAATCTATTTGATCAGAATTTGATATAGAATTTGAAAATCACATTAACATTCAGCAAAAACAGTATGTCTGATCAGAAATTGATATAGATTTTAAAAGTTACATTAACATTCATCACAACTGATCACATTCACCTCAGATTACCAGAACAGAAGAGTGACAAACATTTAAAGGTAAAGAAACTTGAGACTGAGAGTGCAATGCCGCCTCATTAAAAACCTTCTTGGGTAAAACTCACACCTCGTGAGATAAAACCCCAGGAAGGAAAAGAGTACGGCTTCACAGTCTCAAGTTTCATGTTCATTCATAAAATAAGATCAAAAGTATTTGAGTTATTACAAAACAGACTGAACTCTCACTCAGGCTCTCAACTCTCAACAGAAAGAGTACCAACAGCTCTAAACAGTCACTCTCAACTCACAAGACTTTTGCAGCTCTCACAGCTCTCAGCAGGCTAGCAGCAACAGCAAGACTACATCACTAACTACCCCAGTTCACATGAGCAAGCCAGCAAGTCTTCATATCCAGCACCAGCATTCAATCAGGAAGACTACATAATAGACACAAGAATAACAGTCACTACAACAGTCTCAAGTTCTCAACTCACAGCTCCATTAACAAGAGTACAAGTGACTTACCAGGAGTCAGTACTCAGCAACAGTCTTCCATCTCCAGCACCAGCAGTCAAGTGACAAGCATTAAGTAGTTCCATCTCTAAGACTACACCAAGCACAAATATATCAGTCAAGACTACACCAGCCAGTCACAAGTAGATCAGTCAAGCAACAATTACTTACCATTAGGTGGAACCAACTCTTTCATCCCCAGGGCCATCATCATCAAAAAAGTTGTTCTCATAGTATTCTTCCAAGCCCTTGTCCTCTGCTCCATGTTGTGCCCTTTCCTGCCCCAGCTCCCAGTCCTTGACCAAGACCAGCTGCTCAACGGTCTCTGGAGTCATTGCTCGACGGCGTTCCTCGATTATCCTGCCAGACAAACTAAAACAAGACTCCGAAGAGGTAGTTGAAGCAGGAACAGCCATAATGTCTTTAGCCATAAGAGAAAGAACTGGATAGGTTAGTTTATGCTCATGCCACCAGTTTAGAATATCAAAATTATCATCAACTGCTGCAACATTATCAGCATCAAGGTAAGTACTAAGTTCGAGATACCGAAAGATGACGTAGATGCACCATCTCGCATTACCGAAGAGGATGAGTTTCCTCCAAAAATTCTGCCCCATGCCTGTTTCCTCTTACCCAATCGGTCCGGATGGATGGGTGGTCCTTGATGGTCTAGTCTGCACCAAACTTTTTGTCATACTTGTCATACAGTTTATACAATTCAGTTTTAACTTCATCATAGTAACTGCTATAACTAGTTTTGGCAAAAGGTTCCATCAATTCAAGTGTTTTCTGTAAACCTCTAAGTTTAGCTCTTGGATCCAAAACAAATGCAAAAGAGTACAGCAGGGTACAGTCTTCCAAGATTTAAGAAATTTAGCCTTCATAGGCTTGATAACATCGAAAAGTAGACTATCTTTTTTCATTCTCATGGAAATGCATTGCAATCTCAATCAAGTGGTGCCATACTAAAGGACTAGTGGGGTAATAAACACCGAAAAGGACACATGTTGACTCATAAAACTGTCCAAGGAACTTAAAACCTTATTAGCTTGGTGCCGTGTTGACCATGTATAAGTTGATAGCCAATGTTAGAATTGATGAAAACAAAAACACATTTTTATATGGCAAACAAATGAATAAGCATAAGAAAGGTGGAGTTCCATCTAACATCCATATCCAAATTAAACTTCCTAGGTGTCATTCCTTGAGCTTGACAAGTACTTTTGAAACCTGTGCAATGCGCTGATTAGATGAATTTAAAAAACAATAGCAGTTCTAAGAACCTCAAGCAAAGGTGCAATTTTTTCCAAGCCGATTTCACAACCAAGTTAAGAACATGGCAAACACAAATACGATGCACAACATAGTACGCTTGCTTTATGTCGGGATCTAATGGAGAAACATCAAAACCCGTAACCATCAAGCCGAGGTGTCAAAATTGACATAGCAAAGGTATTAGCGGATGCATTATCTAGGGTAACGTATACTACCTTATCTTGCGGGCCCCAATCTCTAAGACAATCAATAATTTTTTTTTGCAATGTTAGCACCACTTGTGATTGGCCTCCATTAGTTTGAAACCAATCACGCTTTTTCCTCATTTCCCAATCGAGACATAGTGAGCCACAACACTAACATAATCTTCCTTAGCATTGCCGGACCATATATCAAATGTCAAACAAACAAAGACACACCAGCCATGATAACATTCTTAACATGCTGCATTTGTTCATTAAAAAGCTTATTCAGGGTCCCTAGAAGTGGACCATCTAGAAACCCTTCTTCGTATCTAGGATTGTGGGCACGTTGAATGTACTCATCCCAAGCGTTATTATCGCCAATAGAAATAGGCAAATCCAACCTAGCAATCAATCTCGCAAAGTTCCATCCTAGCAACATTGCTATTGTACTCCCAATTCCTAAAAGATCCATCGAGTTCATAGCAAGTCTAGTTTGTACCAAATTAGCTTGATCAATTTTAGAATTGCATGATTTGTTATGCCTAATCAAATGACCAGTTCCATTACATGAAGTACCGCACAAACGAGATTTGCACGCCTTACAAACAGCAATTACCTTATCCTCCCCATCAACTTTCTCGCCTCTTCATCAAAGAATGCCCACACCGAGCACGGCGCTTGCTAACCCTAGGCTTGCCTTTGCCTAGGCGAGTAGATGCCACAAGAGAAGGTGTTCTTTGCATCACTTGGGAGTAAGGGGTAGAACGAGTACCCCGACCACCACGCAACAGAACATCATCATCTCCCATTCCAATGTCGTCCTGGTCGTCTGGGATCTGCCCAAGCTCACGGAGCTCTTCGTTGATGGTCATGCCGACGTCCTCATCATCATCGCCGCTGCCCACGACATGCCCGCGTCTCTTCATCCTCTCGGCACCCAGTTCCTCACGGAGTCGCGGCGCCAAAGAAGCTAGCGGTTCCCTCAGACTGCCGAGCGGGCCGGAGAGGACAAATGAGAGGAACAAGCTAGACGGCGGCGACGCCGACGAGCAACGAGCAAGAACAGGATCCCGACCAACCGAGAACAACAAGAGCAAGAACACGGGGGACAAGGCGGCGAGAGCAACAAGCAAAATACAGATCCCGGACAACCGAGAGCAACGACCAACGAGCAAGACAACGACGGGACAATACCGGCGACCTACCTCACGCCGGGAGGCGGGATGGACGGAGCCAAACTTTACCTCACGCCGTCGTCGTCGCGGATCTTGCCGAACAACGCCATCGCGCCGGGGAGGAGGGAGATCCGGGGAAGATCCGTCGGTCGTCGGCCGACAAAGCGGAGGGAGGACGCGAATCAAAGCGGCGAGGGAGGCGAATCGAAAGTGACGGCGGCGGGATTAGGGTTTGAGGGCCGAGAACGAGCGAGGGGATTGGGGATCGGGGCGGGAGAGGGAGAGGGGATTAGGTTTGGGGGGGGGGCGCGCCGCGGGTATATATACAGCCTCCCCCCCTTCGTTTCACGGGCCGTTAGCGGGCCAGGCCAAAACCGGGCCGCGCCGGGCTGGCCCGCGTGCCTTGGGGTCGGCCCGGCACGCCCACACCGGCACACCGGGCCGGCCCGGCTTGGGCCGGGCCAAAACGGGTACCGTGCGGGCTGACGGGCCTGGGCTTTATGCACATCTTTAATCACGACACGTCTTGCCTCTTGCGTCCGTACATTGGATCAGGGCTTTCCGTTCCATCAATTTGTTGATCGAGAGTTGCAGTAGGGCAGGCTGTGTGAAAGGCATGTGCGTACCGAACTAGAAGCGGTTTATGAGTATGACGAGCCTGTTGGGTTGACGACTGGTTGTGGCTGTGTTGCGGCTGCACAGCTGAAGGCAACCAGACCTGCACTCACGGCCTGTTTGGTTGCTTATTCGAGTGCTTGATGGCCAGGATCTTTTGCCTAGTAGGCTAGTAGGCATCATGACAGGGCAGAATCCAAGCAGGTACAGCCTCTACTATTTTCGTTTGCAGCCTTTTCAATTTATAAGTTGACGGGGAAAAATTATCACGTGAACACAATTCGCACCCACAAAGTATGGCAACACATGAACGCACATTATGTCAACAAAGGAATACAAAAATTGTAACAATCCTAAAATTTGCTACACATTCTAAATCATATACATGAACACAAATATTGTTCCAAGATTACAAATTTATATAAAGAACATGACAGATCCTTCCACCATTTGTTGCATCCTTAAAAATTCCATTTCCTTCCATGTTAGATCGACAACTGAATATCCTTCGAGTTTGCGATGCTTCAAAGTCCATGCAAAGAACAACCTCACATAATTTAATTTAGAATGTTATGTTATTCATAGTAGTATACGAAAGCTACACCAAAAGTGAACCCTGCAATACACCAGAACGTCTAGCAGGCTTTGGGCTACCAAATGGCTATAGTAGGTTGTATATCCACAGCCCACACTAGCTGTTTAAAGTAGAACGAACAGGCCCATACCACATATAAGCCCGCAAGAGCTTTAGAATCGTTAAAGACGTGCCCGTGCCTTCCCCATCCGCGCGCGCGCATGACGGCCAAGCCTGCCTCGCGTCGGCGTCGCAGCGCGCGGCGCGTCTGCTACAGATTGAACTTTCCTGTTGGCGCGCTGCAGCTAGCGCGGCAGTGGCGCGCCGTACGCAGACCGTGGCCGGTAGGTCGGCGGCTGCCGCGGTGGTTGCCATGTCCTCTCCGTTCCCTCCCGGGTGGCTCTGCGTTCGCCTTGAAACTGAAGGCAGGCAAAACCTCTTCTGCGTTCCACTTTGACACGGTCAGGAAGGCCTGCGGCAACCGCATGCAGTTATATTGTCGTGTTGAGTATCCTATCAGGATAAACAGTGATTGATTTAGGCTAGCTTTGTTTTGCTATGTTAATAACCAAGTCCAGATCGCCGGCGGCCGGTGTCCTTACTCCTCGTCACGACACGTCAGAGACCACCGTCTTGCCTGTTGCGTGCGTGCATCATGGATGTGCTCAAGTTGGATCTAGGACTTCCCCGTTCCATCAAGAGTTGCGCTGTTGCAGCAGGGCAGGCTGTGAAAGGCACGTGTCGAGTATCAGAGATCAGAGTTAACAGCGATAGATTTGGGCGAGCTATAAAAATCAGACTACGTTGTTTTAACCGACAGAATATTTTAGTTGCATACTGCACGTCATTAGAAAAACAACCGAATATTAGTTGCACGTCATTAGCAAAACCAAGATATTAGTCACGCCTGCCACTAGCAAAAAAAAAAGTATTTGTGCTGGACTGGACTTGTCAAAGCAATCCAAAAGCCTGCCCATAAGCCAAAACATAGCAAGGTGAGAGCACACTCGTTCAGCTGGCTAGTGCTGATTTGGTGTGAGAAAAAAAAAATCTTGTTGTTTGGATGGTTGGTGCTGATTTGTTGTGAGAGAAAAACATTGTTGGCTGGTGGCTGAACCAGCCAGCCGAACAAGCATTCCACAGTTTGGCTAACTGATTTGGTCTAACGTAAAAGTAAATCTTCTTTTGGTAGTGTGCTGATTTGTTGTGAGAAAAAAATTGTTGACTTGTGGCTCAACCAGCTAGTCGAACAAGCATTCCACAGTTTGGCTATAAATAACGAGACGAATCTTTTGAGCCTAATTATATTACTCCATGATTAGCCATACATGATTATCCTTACGTGCTACCGTAACCAAACGCTTTGTCCCGTCGTTTCCAGGCGAGTTATAAAATTATTTTTTAATTAGTGTCCAAAATCCCTTCTGACATACGGTCAATCATTCAATGTGACACCCTAAAATTTTTCACCCCACCAACTAAACACCCCCTAGGACAAACAAGCTTCCGGTGTCGTCTTGAGAATGATCATAGTGCCCAATGCCAAGTGCCATATGGACACATCCATCGATCACATCTGGGTAGAATGCACATTCACCAGAGAGGTCTCGACTCCCATTACTAGAACCCAGTGGCGGATCTAGAAACACTTTACAGGGAGGGCTAAAAGTAGCATAAGTAACTTTTAAGCCTCATGAGGTAGGGCTAACTCTATATTTACATGAAATATCTAGCTAAATATAGTTAGTGCTTAAGAGAATTTTACACCACACTCCGGGCTGCAGCCCGGGCAGCCCGGGGTGTAGATCCGCCCAACCAACACGAGCTACAACTCTTCGATGGTGGATCTTCTATCAAATTAAAATACAATTATGATAGTTTTTTTTTTTCCTCTCACATTGCACAGCGTAACTTGGTCTTATAATTTTCAAAATATCCAACTGTTTGATTAATTAGAACATTGGGTGATTCAGGTTATAACAAAAAATAGTTTTTTCTATTTACACGAACATAATATAATAATAATAGCTTGGTCTTAGAGGGTTGGGCCCCACGGAGCGTAGATTTTTTGTTGGAAAAAGTCCGGATTCCCTCCCCCAACTATCACGAAAGTTCACTTTTCCTCCCTCAACTCGAAAACCAGACATATCACCTCCCTCAACTTTTCAAACCATGCAAATTACCTCCCTCGAGCAAAGAACCGTGGTTTTGCTACAGTGTCAGTGGGTTTGCTACAGTACCAGTACCTTTTCTTTTTAAAAAAATCCAGGTTGAATCTTTGAAAAATTATAATAAATCATAGAAAAATCATAAAATAAAAAATCCAATTTTGTTGGACTCCATATGATTAGATCTACACAGTGAATATACAATTTGATATGCTTTAGTATAAAGTTTTTTGCTAAAAAAGATTTTGTCTTTTTTTTTTTTTTTTATTTATTTAGGTGAATCTTTAAAAAATCATAGTAAATCACAGAAAAATCATAAAATAAAAATCCAATTTTGTTAGACTCCACATGAGTAGATCTACACGGTGAATATATAATATGGTGTGCTTTTGTCTAACAAAATAATTATAGAAGTTCTTATACGAATTATAAATATAAAAGAAAAAGACAAAACCTTCGTAGCAAAAACTTTGTACTGAAGCATATCATATTATATATTCACCAGGCAGATCTAATCATGTGGACTCCAATAAAATTAGATTTTTTATTTTATGATTTTTCTATAATTTACTATGATTTTTAAAGATTCAATCGAAATTTTTTAAAAAGAAAAAGGCAAAGACACTGTAACTGTAGCAAACCCACCGGTACTGTAGCAAACCACGGTTACTGTAGCAAATCCACCTTCAAAACCGCCGAGGGAGGTAATTTGCATTTTGAAAAGTTGAGGGAGGTGATATGTCCGGGTTTTCGAGTTGAGGGAGGAAAAAAGTAAACGATAGTTGGGGGAGTGAATCCGGACTTTTTCCTTTTTTTATTTGCTATTGCAGTGGATCAACAGGTTTCAACAATTGAGGCCCAACATGTAGCATTGCATGAGGCCCATGAAGCAATCAAGAGAAGCAATCAACAAGCCCAACATGTAGCATTTTCCCGGAATTTTTCCGGGATTTACCGGCGTTATGCATTCGGTGGTGTTTAGCGACGCCTCCGTCGACGACGAGGCGCCAATGGTGACTTCGAATCTCCCAGATCTGCCGGTGCCCAGTCCCTTCGGAGGTGTTCATAGGGGTAGGGTTTGCGTCGTGTATTCATAGGGATGAGTGTGCGTTTTCAGATTGTGAGTGTCTACGCCAGTCTTGTGTAATTCTAAAAAAAACTAGTCTAAAAACTAGAGGATTCTTCCCCTCGTTGCCGCGGTATCTACGGTTGAAAGCGGAAATCTTATAGCATTTTACATATCTGGAACATATATAAATATCAAATTTGAAAATAAAGAATGAATAAAACAAGGCAAAGTGGTTGAACTTAAAAGTCTTTTTGGCCACGATGACGTTGACTTGCTCGTTGTCTTGCTATTCTTTCCATGACCATCTCTTTCATTCGTGGGGAGGAAAAATAAAATAAAAACAGGGAAACATCTAAAATCTCTTTCTGTTACTCTGCACCCGATGCCGGCAGCCTGTTGCACGATCAACAGGGGCAGTCCGCGCTCCATGGCGCCTTGCGGCAGCCATCTCCTACATCTGCATCCGACCAGCAGGTAGCTATGGGCGCCAAGCGCCTAGCGGCAGCAGCGGTTGGGGCTAGCATGCCAGGGGTAGTAGCCGACGGCAAACATGGGACCTTGGAGATAGATTTCAGGGGAGTTCCGACCCCACCAGCCCTGCTCTCCCCAGCCTCGCCGGAGAGTTAGCGGAGAGGGCCTGGAGGCCATGCTCCCATTGCCGCTCCTGCGATAGTCGCTAGTCGAAGGGTCCAGAGGTCCCACCACGGCATCGCTCACCCCTCTCCTTCGTGCTCCTCCGTACACGGTTCCGTAGAGACAAACATTTAGGGGCAGAGGGAGTAAGTCAGTAATCAAACACAATTGTTTGGCCACTTTGGCTGTACTATTTCGTAATCTCTCGTCTCCATCCAGTGAATTGTTGAGTCACACATTACCACTTCCTGCTTGTGGTTTTATAGAAGCAGCATATGAAACAGACATGATTTCATTAGTTTGGTAACCTCATTCTCTTCACCTTTCTAGTGCATGGCATTAAGACATTGGCATTTGTGACTGTTAACCTCTATATTGGTGTGCCGCTGCCCCTTCAATTCGCGCTGCCTCTTCGTGGATGGCTCTTGGTGCATTTGGCAGTTGAGGAGACTGCGGGTGACATGGCTTCAGTTTCTTTTGTATGTGTGTTAGTGGGGCTCGTTGATGTGGCATACCGCACGCCAAGAAGAACTACTTAGTGGGTCTCTCCTTTATAGGAGTTATAGATAGATAGATAGATTGTCATTATTGTTGCGTGGACAAGCCTTATTCTCTTGATTGCTTTTTTTTTTTTGACACAAAAGACCGTGGAGGACGCCCACAGTGAGATTTTAAGATAATTTGTTAATTTCAATGCTACTGAAAAACGAAACACCGTTACAAGGTGTTCGTCACACAGGACTAACTCTGTTAGGACCATTGATAACAAATTTTGTCACTTTTTATAGTTTGAGTTTAAAAGTATGCTGAAATAATTTTATTTCACTGGAATAACTAGACTTAAGTTTAATTCGCCGTTATCTCTTTGTAGATATGTTTACCTTTTATCTCTAAGATTTATTAAAAAAATAGACATCTTCCATTGGTCTGGAAAACAACAACATCCTTCGATTTCAAGCATGATTCATCTCCAAGTATTTCATTTAAAAAAAACTTCCTCCTCCATATGGACTAATTCCGTTAGAACCATTGATAACCAAATTTGATCACATTTTGTAGTTTGAGTTTGAAAGTATGCTTAAACAATTCATTTCAAAGTATGCTTAAACAATTTATTTCGCCAGAATAACTAGACTTAAGTTTAATTAATCGTTATCTCTGTGTGGATATGTTTATTTTTATCTCTAAGATATATTAAAAAATAGACATAGTTCCACTGGTCCAAAAATAACAACATCCTTCCATTTCAAGCAATCAATCCATCTCCAAGTATTTCTTAAAAAAAGTACTTGGAGATGGATCACACTTGGATACGAAAGGATGCATTGTTTTTCTTTTGACTTTGAAGAACGGTGGATGCCATTTTTAAGTATATTTTAGAGATAACAATAAAAAAATATCCACTTAAAGATAAAATTGAGCTAAACTTAAATTTATTAAATTCATCAAAATAAATTGCCTAATCATACTATCAAACTTAGAATATGGGTACCTATGGCATAGCTCCCAGCCCCAGCTTCACTCTCAGCTTCCACGTGCCAAAACTCAAAATGCAACTACTCTAGATTCTGGTGAAAGTGATTCTTGTTAGCTCCCTACATGAAGTGTTTGCTAGGGCTATGTGGCTGATAGTGAAGACGGGGTAGGAGATGTGCCAAACGGGTCCCAAAAGACCCACTCTCACCGCTTCTCGCCCCATTTATTTAACACGTAAATCACTTTTAGTTCTTGAAAAATGGTGAAAAAGTACATAAAAATCTGTAATAGTGTTTCGTTCTCAAGAATCACTCCTTCAAGAATTAAAAGGGAAGTTCTCAAGAATTAAGGCGCGAAGCTCTATCAAAGTGGCCTGTAAAAGTGATAAAAATTTGTAGTACTAGTATTTTGTTCTCTCAATGGCTTTTAGGAAACAAATTATCTAAATGAATGACAATCAAGCGAATAAGGCTTGTCCATAATAATAAAACAGTAATAGCAATGAGGGGGAAAATTCTAAATTCTAAATAACACACGAATGGATTATTATAAATTTTAATTAATGACAATAAAGGAATACTCACGTATACACGCTAGATATGGGCGTGTTTGGTACAGCCCAACTCAAAAAAATAGCTCCAGAGTTGTAGATCTGTGCAGCCTCCACCGTGAGAGCAGCTCTATTGTGGATCCGAAATCTCAAAAAGTGTTTTATGTAGCTCCAAATCCCCACCGTCTCTATGACATGTAGGCCCACATGTTAGAAGAATACAAAAGAAAAAAAACTCTTCTTCTTCCTCTGTATATCCGCGACCCGGTCGATGCCCAGCGTGGAGCGGACGAGGCCCGCTTCCTCCGGCGTCAGTGGGCACCTCCTCAGGCTGCGCTGCTCCTCCGGCGATGGGGCCATCCTCGACGGCAGATACGACCGGCGCACAACCAGGCTAGGGGCCGGCGCTCGTGGATAGCCACACGTATACCAGTACGTCATACTAATTTAATTAGCTTGCATGGTGTATGTCTGTAAACGAGTTGCTAGCTTGTCGAAGCCTGTTGGCTTGAACATCGCTGTCCTCCCCACTTGCTCCCTGCCGTTGACCTTCGAAGCATGGAATCTCGATGCGAGTCGTCGAAGGGCTCCTTCGCCGGACTGATTTGCGGACGCGCCGAGG